>JAXQQM020090794.1:0-22488 GCA_034641835.2 Pinus albicaulis
TCCACCTTAAATAGTAATCATGCTCAACCATCCAAAAAACAAACAAACCCTTGGCCTTCATAACTAGCCTAATATCATAACCCCAAACTTCAAAGACAAATCCACCTTTGTACATATTGGAGAGATCCCTCTCTGGATTCAGGGGGGCTAGATCCTAGAATCCCAAAGTTGGTTGAAATGATGTTGCTTCTGCATTTTTAGTCTCACCAATCTGCTAAAATTACAGATTCCTAACATGGCCAACCAATCCATGTTAGTTTAGATATGATCTGCTGCATATGTTATGATTCATAATTTTTAGAATACTTCTGCAGATCTGTGACTTAGATCTCAGATCTACTCACTGTTGTTCATGTTTTGCTGAGATCCCCCAGGGGAGTGTATAGAGGAGCCTATATTGTACACAGATCTGAAATAGATCTATAATTTTGAGTACATATCTGCTCTATATCTGAGTTGTAATCTATTTCATACTTCAACAATGAAAATAACGTTGTGAAGCTTATTCTGCCATTTCATGTTGTTGTAGAAGCTAAATTTGAGGCTTTTGTCTTGTACAATCTTTCCCTTTCTGTTATACACTATATAAGCTGCATTGTAGATCTAATTTGCTGATGTATAGCTGAAAGATGATCCTCCATTTTGGTCTCACACTTGTAAATTGATAAACTACGTTATTTATGTATCAGTCCGTTGCATATAGCTGCAGCCCCTCTCTTTGGGTGTTTTTCAGCTAGACTAGGTTGTGGGAGATCTGTTTAACCCACCTAGTTTGATTTTTTTTTGCTCTCCTTTTGGATTTAGATCTTAGATGAGTTGATCTAAGGGATCCAGGATCTACAAACTCATTTCAGTGCACTGAATTCTCAAGAGTGCGTTATTTTAGCAGGCTTGTTGTGCAACCCCAATTTTGGGATATTACAGAAACACATGGGCTAGAATGTAGGTTGAATCATCAATTTTTCTCCTAAATCGATACACATGATCCTTAAGCAATACAAGGCTCCCATAAAATATTGAATCATATGAAAGGTCTCCAACTATGCAAATTTGACTCATTCATATGTGCAAGAATCCATTAATGCAATGTGTGAAGTAGTTAAGATAAACCCATTGTGTGGAGTGATCAATGGAGATGTGTGTTGATTTTTTGTAGCTTTGGGAGGTATTCCCACATGCCTTAGTTGACCTAGAATAATTATGAAGGAAGATTTAAAATAAAATTTATTTTTGGGGCACCAAGTCGGCTTAGGAAGACAAGACCCAACTCATTAAGGGATGTGTCCCTTGGGTGATTTTGCCCCGTTTGAGTTGTATATATAGGAGATGTGACTTCTAATTTTCACAACCATATGAATATAAAATCTGATCTGGTTTTCTGAGGTTTATCTTCTCTCTTGGACAACCACACATGTGAGGAGAAAAATCAAGGTCACATTGACTAAGTTTGACCACAATATGATTGAGAAAATTTTGACTTTTTTACTGCATCTGGTTGCATGCCTGTGACCATAAGACCATAGGAATTTCACCATAGGGTCATAGGGATTTGATTCCAGGGTCGTAGTTTGTTGAATGTAGACTTTGACTGTAGTTTGACCAACATTTATTTTGAATGGTTATGACCAGTGTTGTCTTGTTGGAATTTGACCATGTTTGACTGGTATATTTTACTTAGATATTGGCACAAATTTCAAGAAAATTTTGATTTGTAAACCTTGTTGAAGAATAATTTCTCCTAAAATAAAAAATTTTGGGATTTTTTCCAAGATTGGGTTTCCTAGGGTAAGAATAATCTATTGTGCATGGTTGTCTTTCTATGATAATTTATTGTCTCTATTGTATTTATTGTTTATATTCTTCTTAAGCATAATTTCTCAATGATATTAGTCACATGAGAATATCGTGAGAAATCGTTAGGAAGTAATTATCTAGCATAAAATTGGTTTCTATTGTGCATCTTGTAGAAAATTCAGCATGGTATTGAAGCTTTGTTAAAAGAGAAGCCATTGAAATCAGCCTAAGAGATAGTTGTTTAACAACTTGACTATTTTTTTCATCTCTTACTAAATGATGCTAAGTCTCATAACGGAAGATAGTTTGATTAATATTACTAATATTTAGAAGGAATTTATTCCAGAGCCAGAGGGATTTGAGGAGAAATAAAGGTATAAGAATATTTATATCAATGACTTATTTATAGTACCGGTAATAGGTAAGGGCATTAGTTATTGCATACACTCTCTTGAGATGGCATGTGGAGGAAGAGTGGAGCCCTAATTGGAAGATAATATGTTGTATACCTTGTTACCCTTCAATATGGAATGAATTTTTACTCAAGTTGAGCTAGATGGTTTAGTGACATTTGACTACTCAGGAATAGTATTTTGATGAGGCTAAATTTTCAAGACCACACGAGATGAAAAGGAGCATAACATGGCATGACTATTATGGCATGTCCACATATCCACCTATGTGTATGAAGAAAATATGGTCTTGAATGATTTTTTTATCATTTTGGGTGATGTATCTCCAACAATCTTCTAAGAAATCTAGGATTAAAATTAATTTTCACTATGAAGAAATTTGCTTACTTTAATGACCAACATAACACAAAGGAAAAAGTATGATGAATCTGAGAAAAATTTCATGTGTTTCCAGCATAAAATATTTTCTTTTCTTGACTCTGTGAAAACATAAAATTCCATGGATGGTGAAAATACCACCCGGTGACATCTTCATCCATCATTACTAGTAAAATTTGTATCAAGAATCAATATTGGGACCTCTATAGTTGATCATTAGGACATCCTAATCCTATAGCAACATTCAACATTTGAAATCAACAAGATGCAATTCAATACATATTAAATGTGTGGAGGATTGCTTTAACAATACATAGGTTATGCCACAAATGTAGCAACGCCATTATGGTCTTGTTTTCCTATGTGAAATATGATCAACAAAGGGAACCATTTGTAAATTTTCTCAACACCAGTGGTAGTAATAATAATATGATAGACAAAAGAGTGTTGCAATAGAGAATGTAGTCAACTTTGGCACACTTTAAGAATTATTACCACTCACCATCCTTGGAGAAGGCCCCTTGCTTGGAGTTCCTTTTTTTGAGTCTTTCATGCTACATCAAAATAACGAGAGGCACAATTTGAGGGTTTTTTTGTTCATAAGACTTCCAAATTACTTTAGGATCTACTCCAATAATGTTTGTGGACATATGTGCTTCTAGGCACATGACAATTTTATGAGTTTCTCTTACATATTTTTCAAACAGGGGGTTGAAAATCGTCAAAAAAATCTCCTTAATCAAGAGATAAGTACTTCATTTTTTTCTTGATTATTATTATTATTATTTGGTTAACCTCTTGTCCTTATATTTTTCTTGGTTATATTTGTTTTCCTTCCATGGCCTCCTAAGTGGAGTGTTGTGGAAAGGAATAAATTATGGAGATTGCTAATGCAATGAGGCATTCATATAATGTGGCATCGAGAAGTACAAATAAAATTTTGTTGCAAGAGGGTTCTCCCAGAAAGAGGGAGTTAACTATGAGGATACTTTTACTCCAATTATTAGATAGTCAGGTTATTTTATGGCCTAGGGCTCGAGAATAGAGTGATTTTTGTTTGAAAGGGAGGATTGTACAAATTTTTAGGACATCTAGGACCATGCTAGATAACCGAAAGATATTCCAAGTTTAGAGGGAGAAAACAATCAGGTAGAAATGGAAGGTGCATCCTTCCAAGCAGATGTCATGGGTTGAGATTGTCATAGTAGATGCTAAAATATTAGAGCTATGTAGGAGTAGTATGCCTTGTATGAGGGGACCATACCAAATATCTAGATATACTTTGATGACGAAGGGAGAAACAACGGTAGAAGGAGAAACTAGGATTTCCACAGAAGGATATGGTCCAGTGTCAGAGGGAGCACCTAGCCAGGGTGAACATAAAGCAGTTGTGGCATTGGATCAAGTGAAGGAAACTATCTAATTTATCATTGAGACAAGGAAATAAATGAAGCATGTGTTGAGGTATTAGTGTGGTACAGTGGATATGGTTTGTGAGATGTATCAAGTGGTGAAGTGAGGTTGCAGAAATAGATGGATTCAGATTGGGAAGATGGTGCATATGACAGAAAGGGCATCTTATAGTGCTACTTTAGCTTGGGATCAACTATGAAATTCTAGTTTAGCAGGAATCATACTTCTATTGCACTCAGCATAATAAAGGAAAAGTATATTGCAACCTGTGTTGCAATCCAAGAAGCAATGTGGCCTCAAAAGTTACTTGTAAGGCTATTTGATCCGGATTTATGCAGGAACGCAACAGAATACACATATGACCATAAATACAAATATGCAGCTGAAATAACACTTCATTTCATTAATATCAAAGAACTAAAATTTTCTTACAGACAGAATGGAAATAAACTAGCTAGGGCGCTGGTAGCTTATCTCTGAGAAGAGATGTGGCAGATACAGGCCTTTGAACTATGTTACAATGAGGCTTGAGGGCCTATTTATTATAGAGAAACAATGGAAAACCCTAAACATCCAAAAACCTAACCCTACGAGATGAAGTGCCAAAACTATGGGCCCTGTTTGGGTAAATTGGTGTTTCAACTTCCCGGGGTCGTAACTTAGGCATACTATCTCCGTTTGACACATACATCGTTAGAAAGATCTATTCAAGGACTACAACTGCTAATCGCAAATATCAATTCCAAAATGGAATCATATTAGCCATAGATGTGATTCCCAAAAAAACGTCATTTAGGGCCTCAAAACGGCTCCGAAAGTTCAAGACTCGAAAATATGCTAAAAATAGTAAGTTGTGCCGAAACTGAAAAAATGAAAGAGAAAACGGTAGGGCCCCAAGTGGCATAGGCAGGTGACCACCAATATCCACCTAGATCGTTCCTCCCCCCTGAGGAAGCAATGGTCCCCATTGCATTGAGTTCCTCCATGAGATGAGGAAGTTTGTGCTGAACTTGGTCCCTGGTGAACCACTTGCCTTGGTGCAGGAGTTGGCCATCTTTGACAACCCGATACAGTTGGATCTTCTGTTGGCGAGTGTTCTTGATTTGCATGTCCATGATACAATCTGTGGTGGCCTGTTCCATGTAGTCTGGGTTTAACTCTGTTGGTGTGAGTTGTTCTGCAATGTCAAAGGTGTCCAGTAGAGGTGGGAAGTAGGGATGAAGGCAATCCACATTGAATACTGGGTACAGAACAAGGAATGGTGGAATACTGAGCTCGAATGTGTTTTTCCCTATAGCCTTGGTGATGGTGTACGGCCCATATCAAAGCAGGTTAAGCTTGCGGTGGGGTCCAGTGAGGCGCTCCTTCTGCAAATGTAGCCACACTTTGTCGCCCACCTGGAAGTTGTGTGGCACCCGATGTTGATCATGTCGTTTCTTGTACTTAGCATTGGCTTTGTCCAATGCTTCATGAACCTGTTGGCGGATGTGCTGAATGTGCTCGATGAAGATGTTTTCTTTGTCAGCTTCAGACTGGACATGAGCCAAATTGGCCTGAGTAGCCACAAATGGCATGGCTACATCAATGGGACATAGCGGTTGGAATCCCAAACCCACCTGAAATGGGTTGTGGCTAGTTGATATGTGGAGAGACCAGTTATAACTGTGTTGTACATAGGGGAGGTTCTCATCCCATGTGTGTGGATGCTTTGAATTGTACATGCGAAGAATGTGTACAATCATCCTATTGACGACCTCTGTCTGGCCATCAGTTTGGGGATGGAAAGCTGTGGACTTGGTGAGCTTGGTGTCCAGCATTGACCAAAGGCTAGACCAAAATGTGTTGAGGAACCTGCTATCCCGATATGATATGATAGACTATGGGATCCAAAAGTGCACCCCCACTTGTTCAAAGAAGATTTTAGCAGTGGCTTCTACTGTGATATTCTTCTTGCAGGCCACCATAATGGCCATCTTCGAGAATCTATCGACGACCACGAAAAAACAGTCGTTTCCATGCTTGGTAGAAGGAAGGCCCAACATGTAATCCATGGAGATGGATTCCCAAGGTCGACTAGGGGTAGGTAGCGGAGTATAGAGGCATTTTCTTCTTGATGGTCAGTTTGGAAATGGCGCAAGCAGTGCAAGATCTGATGTACTTCCCGACATCCTATCAAAGTTTCGGCCAATAGAAATACTTTTGCAGTTTTGCCACTATTTTCTCGACCCCGAAATGCCCAGCGAATCGGCTGTAGTGTCCTTCCCTATCATCTTGGCATGCTTGCTTGAAGGAACAAAAAGGTGTCCCGGGTGACATAACAATGCATCTTGGAGGTGAAAATTTGGAACTTACATACCCCCCAAGAGTGCCTTGTATGTGTGGCCGAATTCTGGATCACTCTTGTAGAGAAAAGGCCATTCATCAGTATCGTGCCCACAAGAGTTGATAACAGTGGTTAGTGCCATGATTGGTGGTCGACTAAGGCAGTCTGCAACATTATTGGTGCTACTCTTCTTGTACTTGATGTTCAAATGAAACTGTTGCAGACATGTGGACCACTTTTGATGGTGATCGTTCTGCAACTTCCCTTGTGTCTGTATGAACTGTAGGGGTCGGTGGTCTATGTGGATGATTGTTTCCTTCCCCAAAATGTAATGCTTCCATTTTCGACAAGCCTGCACAATGGAATACATTTCTTTGTCATAAGTGGGATACTTTTGAACTGTGTCATACAATGTCTCACTATGATATGCCACTGGATGCCCCTGTTGAGTAAGAACTGCCCCAATAGCATAGTCATAGGCATCTGTCTCGATATCAAATGGTTGTTGCAAGTCTGGTAATGTGAGCACTGGGGCAGAACAGAGGCAATGTTTCAATTCTACGAATGCCTTCTGTTGAGATTCTGACCAAAATAATTTTTCTTTCGCTCCTCCCTTGGTGACTTGACTCAAGGGCCAAGTGATATGAGAGAATCCCAACACGAACCTGCAGTAGAAATTAGCAAGACCTAGAAAGTTGCAAAGCTCTGTTAGAGTGGTTCGGGCTGGCCAATCCCAAATGACTTGGATCTTGGTTGGATCCACATGCACCCCCCTTTCATCAATAATGTATCCCATATATTGAACCTAGGTCATGCCAAAAGTACACTTCTCCAAATTGGCACAGTTAATTGTGTTGCCGTAGTGTTTGGAGGACTTGTTGGATGTGGTGGAGGTGCTCTTCCCAAGTTTGGCTGAATATCAGAATGTCATCCAAGTACACCACTACAAATGAGTTGGTGAATGACCGCAAGATTTCGTCCATCAACCTCATGAAGGTTGCGGGAGCATTCGACAACCCAAAAGGCATGACTAGCCATTTGAAAAGGCCCTCCTTGGCTTTGAAGGTAGTCTTCCACACATCAAAAGGTTCGATTAGTACCTGGTGATACCCATACTTCAAGTCGATCTTGCTGAAATATTTTTCCCCTTCGATTTGGTCCAGAAGGTCATCGATCTGTGGGATCAGGTACCTATTCTAGACAGTGATCTTGTTCAACGCCCGATAGTCAATGCAGAGTCTCCAAGTCCCATCCTTCTTCTGTACCAACACAATCGGGCTCCCACAAGGTAATGAACTTGGCTGGATGTGACCTTTCTACAATAACTCCTAAATCTGCCTCTTGATTTCATCATTCTCCAGAACAGAGCGTCAATATATCGGTCCATTGGGTAGCAGTGTACCTGGGGTCAGATCAATGGGGTACTTGACCTGACAGTGCAGAGGAACCCCTATGGGTGAGGTGAAGATGTCCCCTTACTCCTCCACAACCTTATCCATTTTTTGTTGTCGTGCAGAGGAGCCTACAAATTTCTTGGTTTGGGAAATGATCTTACTGCATTTTTTTGTAGTAACCAAAGAGATAGCGACAGGCGGTGGTACCTCTAGTATCCTGTACAACTTATTTCCCAAAGTAACAATAACAGCGCGAGGTCGAGACTCATATACAGCATGTCGCTTCCACAAGTATGGTTGGCCTAATAATACATCAGGAACATCAATAGGAGCAATGTCACATAATACCTCATCCGTGAAGGGCTTGATGCTATAGGGAAGGCGACATTGTTGGCGGACACAGAGATCCCATCCTTGGTGAAGCCACCCGATGGTGTATGGATGTGGGTGTGTTGTGGTCATCAAGCCCAACCGCTTCACAGTGTCTGTTGAAATGAGGTTCTTTTGGCTCCCATTTTCGACAATGAATTGTAGCGGGGAACCCTTCACCCACATCTAGGAGTGGAAGAGACACTCCTTCTCTGGATCTTCCAGTTCCTCCTTATGGATATTCGTAGTGGCAATGGTGGCATTGGGCTCCACATCAATAATTTGTTTCCCTTTCTCATTACCCTTGTCAGGTTCTGATTCAGAGTCAGAGCATGCATCTGATTCAGGAGCCCTCATCTCGGCCACCAACGACTGCTTGGCCCAACACTGACTTGTGTTGTGAGTGGAGATCTTATGAAACTCACACCACTTTCCCGTGTCCTTCTTTGGCTTCACGGCGTTGTTCTTTGCTTGTGGATTTGGCAGGTTGTCTTGGGCCGCCATGCCTTGGCTTTGTCCTTTTTTCTGTGGTTTGGGGGCACCTTTCCCTTGCTTTTGATTCACAGATCCAAAGTCTCGCTTCTTCTATTTGAATTTCTGCTCAATCTTGGCAGCATACCGGTATGTCGTACCAAGCGAGGACATGTTGAGGAACTTCATTTCCTCTTGAATGTATCTGTGTAGACAACTGTGATACTTTAGCACCAATTTTTTCTTCGAATATTTGGTACCCAACTTTGTGCGTAGGGTATGGAACATATTTGTCAGCTCATGCACATCTTAATCCCTTTGTTTCTGTAGCATGGTCCATTATATGTACTTGTCCTCATAGCTACCCACAGGATAGTATTGTTACTTGATGGAATCTTGGAAATAATTCAAAGTGGGTACGAATGAGAACAGAGAGGGTTCTGTCTTATCCTTTTTCTCACGGTAGGTTTCCCATTAGTCCTTTACATGGGAGGTAGCTTTGAGGAGTGCAAAAATAATCTTCTCCCGTCAGAAAACTCATGAACCAAGAAATATCCTTCTAATAGATTCAACCATCTATCTACGACATCTGCATCTATTTGAACCTCAAATATGGGAATTTCAAATTTTACTTGTACCTTAAAGGGAGTCGCGCCTCCAGAGTGGTTGTTGGATGCAGATGCGCCACCGGTGGGCAGTCATTGAAGGATCTTGGCAAAGTTATCCATCATCCCGTTCCTTTGTTTTTTGAGGGCCTCCTCGAGCAATATTTTGATAGGATCTCCTACTCCCTCATCTTTCTTTTCGTCCCCCATGGGCGGTCGTCGAGGTTTACGAGGCTAATATTGAAAAGGTTCAACCATATCGAGCCCTAACTCATTATACCCCGACCTCGTTGGGGACATGCAAAGAAGGATTGAGAAAAAGCAGACCACTCTAATACCACTGATCCAGATTTATGCATGAACGCAAAAAAATACACATATAATCATAAATACAAATATGCAGCGGAAATAACACTTCATTTCATTAATATCAAAGAACTAAAATTTGCTTACAGACAGAATGGAAATAAACTAGTTAGGGTGCTGGTAGCTTATCTCTGAGAAGAGATGTGGCGGATACAGGGCTCTAAACTATGTTACAATGAGGCTCGAGGGCCTATTTATTATAGAGAAACAATGGAAAACCCTAAACATCCAAAAACCTAACCCTAGGATAAGAAGCAACTATGGGCCCCGTTTGGGTAAATTGGTGTTTCAACTTCCTGGGGTCGTAACTTTGGCATACTATCTCTGTTTGACACACATGATACATCGTTAGAAAGATCTATCCAAGGACTACAATTGCTGACCGTGACTATCTATTCTGAAACAGAATCATTATCAATTTTGGAATGGAAACATATTTTTCAGAGGCGCGATGCCCAAAATACGTCGTTTAGGGCTTCAAAACGGCTCTAGAAGTTCAGGACCTGAAAAACTGCTAAAAATAGTAAGTCATGCCGAAACTGAAAAACTGAAAGAGAAAATGGTGGGGCCCCAAGTGGAATAGGCGAGTGGCCAGCAATATCCACCTGGATCACTATTTGATCAAGTCATTTCATCCAATACATGGTTCAGAGACAAGTAGTGAAGCTTGAGTACATATCCATATACGAGAATATTATGAACACTCTAACCAAGATTATGTTTAGAGCGAAGTTGTATAATTCAAGGAAAATCTTGGCATGATGAAGAATGTCGCCCTCATTGATATTGAGAGTTGATGTCATTGCAACATCAAGAAGGCCATCTCCTAAGAAGCCAAATAGACTTGGTTGGTTCATGTTGATTTGATAAGGGGATATGAATACAATCACCTGAGTAGCCATGAAGGAATTTGTCTTAGTCATGCAAATTTGACCAGGCGTGAATGGCCTAGGGAAATTGTAGGATAATAGATCATCTCTTGAGAAGCCTAAAGGAATTGGCTAGGTCATGTTGATTTGACCAAAGGAGATTCATGTAGCTTTACCTGATAAACCATGAAGGAATTTGGTTGGGCCATGTCGATTTATCCAAGGGTGAATGGTCCAAAGGAAAATTTTCTCTTAAGAATCCAGAAGGAATTAGTTGGGTCATGTTGATTTTACCATAGGATATTGATATAATTCACCTAGGAATCCATGAAGTACTTTGGTCAAGCCATGCTAATTTAGCCACAAGTGAATGATCTAGGGGAAAATACTCTCCTAATAAGCCATAAAGGACCTTGTGTAGGTCATGCTAATTTGATTAGAGGATATTTATACATTTACCTAAGGAGTGATAAATAACTTTCATTGGGCCATGTTGATTTGGTCAGGGGTGAATGGCCTTGAATACTCTCATTTCCTACTCCAAAATGGAGTGATCTACAAATTTTCATGTGAATAGACATCAACATAGTGAGCTCATGAACAATTCTTGAGGAAGGAAAACTTTCAGATAAGAGGAAATTTGTTTGCAACAAAGGACAATACATCCCTCGCTAAAGGTGAGTGTTGATTTTTTGTAGCCTTAGGAGTTATTTTAGCATGCCTAAGTCAGCCTAAAATAATTATGAAGGAATATTTAAAATATAAAATATTTTTGGGGCACCAAGTCAACCCAACTCATGAAGGGATGTGTCCCTTGGGTGATTTTTTCCCATTCGACTTGTGTATACAAATGATGTGAATTCTCATTTTCAAAACCAAATGAAGAGAAAATATGATCTGATTTTCTGAGGGTTATCTTCTCTCTTAGACAGCCACAGGTGAGGAGAAAAGGAAAGTTTGACTAACTTCTAGAAGGTTTCATTAACTAAGTTTGACTACAATATGAAGTTTTGACTATTTGACCACAATACCACAAGCCTTTGACCAAAAAGCTACATAGATTTTACTACAGGGCCATAGGGAATTAACTATAGGGCTCTAGGGAATTGACCAAAGACTTTGACTGCAGTTTGACCAGTGTTGATTTTGACTTGTTTTGACTAGGTTATTTTTTTGGAAATTGACCAAGTTTGACAATTATCTTTGACTTGAATATTGGCATAGATTTCTATACAAATTTGATTTGTAAACCTTGTTGAAGATTGATTTCTCCTAGAAGAAAAATTGTTGGGTTTTCTCCCAAGGGATGGTTTCCAAGGGTAAAAAAATTATCTCTATTGTGCATGGTTGTCTTTCTATGATATTTATTGTTTCTAATGCATTTATTGTTGATATGTTTATGAAGTGTAATTGTTCAATGATATCAGTAGCATAAGAAAAATGTGTGAAATCATTAGGAAGTAATTATCTAGCAAAAAATTGGTTTCTATTGTGCATCTTGTAGAAAATTCAACAATGTGCAACAGATTGTATGGAATGTAGGTTGACCTCATCAATTTGGCTCATAAATCAATACACACAATTTTCAAGCAATGCAAGTCTCCCCTAAAAAATCTAGTGGTATGAAAAGCCTTCAAATATGTAACTTTGCCTCAAGATATATGAGATTCACCCTTAGTGAACAAATATGTATGAAAATTTGTGGATAAGGGCTCCAAAAGGAGGATCTCAACCACATGTGCAACCTTGCCTCCAAAAAAAACATGAGAATCCTCCAAGCATGTGAAAAAAAAGGTGATCAACAAGAGAATGATAAAAAAAAATTCCCCAAAGTCCACATACAAGGATAATTTATTTTTGGAAATATCTTTGTCTTGTAATTGTTACTAAAAATAATATTTCAAAATACACCTACATTTTAGGTGGCAAAAATATCAAAAGAAAAACCAACACAGATATATCCTATAATGTCAAGGAGAAAGATAAACAAATAGCTCACATATAATCCCAGAAACTAGCATCTATGAGACACATAAAAAAAGATAAACATAGTAAATCACTATAAGAAAAGTATGAAATTTAGATATACTTATGGATAATAAGAAATTAACCTCATGACACTCATGAAATTCTTCCCCCCACCTCTAGCTTGTATATTTGTTAACCACTAGCTCTCAAATTGGTGTTACAAGATCCAAGTTCAATTGAATCAATATCGTTCGGGTTTGAGTCATCCAAAAGACTCTTATGATCTATCCTTGAATGTGAATATAGAAAAGGAAGGTTATTCTCAAGATATGTAGCTTAAAAATAAATGACGTGTTATTTCTGATAACTTTTTCTAAGTTATTTATTCATCATAAAGTAACGACTTTTTGGATATTGGCATGTTCTTTTCATAGATTAGTACCCAATATTAATTTGGTAACTTGGAAAAGTTTTAAAACGCACCATGTTTACCACATTTTTGTACGAACTTCAAACAATTGGATGAAACTCAATAACATATGAATTGAATCTTGGACGTAATTAATCAAAAATATGAAGATTTGGAATTTTACTTTATTTGAACAAGAGGTACACTTATCTTAGCAGAAACTTCCTATTCTGTTCATAATTTTTTTTAATTTTTTTTGTGTATATGCTTGTTGGGTGAACTCACATTTTTAATTAAATATTGAAAATTGCATTAGAGTGACAAATTAGGAAAGAGTATATACATATTTTAAATCGCAATTAAGGAGTTAACTAAGAGACATAAGCCTAGCCAAGAAACATGTTTGAATCAAAGAAAAAAATGCTAAATATAAGAATTATAGGGCAAGTATTTTTCTTATATGTCTCTAATACTGCAAGCCATAGTATTTGTTTAATAGTAGCGCCGAATAATCTCTGAAAGTTGTACTCCCATTTGATTTAGTCAACTGCAATTCAATCTACATCAATATGATGGCAACATTAATTTACAAATGTGTCAGTTCTCACATTCAAGAACATTTCTAGGTAGCATTCTTGATTAAACATTGAACTATATAAAACATTAACATAAGTTATAATTAAGATTGAACTATATAAAACATTAACATAAGCTATAATTTGGTATATGAGTCTCCTTTCTCTGAATATAATTACATACCTCTTTATGAAGACGACCAATCGAATCAAGATTGGAAAAAGATTCATCCCTGTAGATAAAAATAATTAAAAAATCCAGTTATATCCTTATGATTCATAAAAATAAAATGTACCATGAAACAAAAGTTCAAATGATTTAATAAAGATTTGTCGAATAAATTAAAATCATATATGACTAATAATAATAAATTATATTATCCCTTACAATACCTTCAGAGAATGTTGTTAGCCATCAGTAAATTTTGTCACAGCAAATGATGGCTAAAACAGGTCTTGAGCCTTCAAGAGATTATTTTCATAGAAAATTATTCATTCTTGAAGCCTTCTGGTGTTTTCTAACTTAAGAGTAATCTTCACTGTCGTTTCCTTCAAAAAATCCTCAAGAATACCTGTTGTATAAAGGAGACTTCTTTCAGCCATTTCCTCCATCTTTTCACCTTCATAATTTCCTTCAAAATCCCCCCATAACACTCATTTTTCCCTTTTATTTATCCTCCATTTCCGTATGAAAATTCCATTTTTTCCTTCTCATTTACCCTTAATTTCCCTAATACACCTTCTAAAAACCCTTTTTAAACCATGAAAACCCCTTTCTCTGGTTTAAAAAATCCCTATTTTACCTATCGGAAGCTTTTAAAACCCCCAAAAAAACCTCATTTAGGCCTCTTCCACTCATAAACAAACATTGGGTTTTAAGCCCCCTTGGCTTAAGCCCCCTTCCTTTTCCTCACCACATAACCCTGCGCCCGCAACTAGGTGCTAGCCCTCATCACGCATCGCGCATCGACGTTTCTTTCTTCTTCCCCTTTACCTTTTTTATGCCGATTAGCCGATGCTCCGATGCGTCCTCAACCGTCGATCTGTGTGATCCGACGACCCTCATTTAACCCGCCGATCACCCCATCCCTGCTACTTAATTAGCCCCTTTTCCTTGGCTCCTGGTCCCTTACTTCTCCATGAGACCATACCCCAGCACCTACCATTAGCCCCCATCGCATCGGCAAATCACATTGTTTTTCTTCATTTTCCTTCACCTTTTTATGCCGATGATTCAACCTCCGATTCCATCTACACCATTGATCTACCAAGATCAACAGTTGTAAACGCTCCATCGCCACCTCCTTCACCCCTCCTCCTAGCCCTTTCCCCTTTCTCTTCATACTCAGCTCACGTTCCTTTTCTCCCACAAAACCTTCCTTTTTTCCCTTAGTCGCATTCCTTCATTATTTTTCCTCAGCACTATATTTTTCACTTGGGCGATCTGACAGTCATCACACCTCCCCTCCCATCCTCCGATCGCCCGAAAATCCCTTGTCATGCATCTACAAAACGCATCTCCACCTTTGATTCATCTCATCTAACGACCCTCATTAAAACCCGCATCCCTAACCCCACCCGATGAGATTTCACCCCGCAACAAAATAGGTGATGTCAACAGTCGGCCCCACCTTCCACCATGAAACTATTCTCCAATCCCCTCTTGACACCTGGCTTCCACTACATCCTCACTCAAGAACCTTCCATCTGTCGCGCTCCCCTATGGCCGTTGGATCTACACCCCCAGATCCAATGGCCCACATTCGATTTCGCATAGAATTTGCTGTCAGGGTTTAACAACCCGAATCTACGCGAAACAAGCAGTTTCAAGGTGGACAGGTGTTGCACCCTATGTGGTATCGCGTTCAAAACGCACAAAACCACTTACCGCTTGGATGCCACGCGAAAACCGCTAACGGTTTTTGCAAAACCACTGTTATATTTCCGCGCCATAATTCGATTTTTAACCCATTTTCTTCATATTTATGCCTCCCTCCATGCATTTTTCCTTCTCCTTCACTGCTCCTTCCGCCTCCGCCTGATCTTGATAACATTCAACCCCTCCCTCGCAGGTTTTATAACGTTTTTGTTTGTTTTATGCAGGTTCGATGGCGTTCTAAGGCCAAAAAGCCTTCTCACATCTCATGAAGAGACAGGGCCGGAGGTGACGACCTTCGTGGCCCAAACAGAGGCAAATTCACAAAGAAAGGGACTACCAGGGTTAATTTCATGGTTTGATCGGTGTTTCATGAGCATCGCTCATATAATCAAACCCTCCCACATCGATGAAAACTACTTGTACACTGAAAAGGAAACAGAAAGCAGATAAAGTGAAGACAGAGATTAAAGATAAAGGATTACGCATAAAGATTAAGGTTAAAAGTTTAATCCTATAGTTTTAAGGATAAAACAGTCAGCAAATAAAGACAAAAGCCCCGAAGACGATAAGAAGGCCTAAAAGCCAAATCAAAGGCCTAATTGAAGTTTAAAGTGCCAAATCAACACAAATCAACAAAGAAAGTCTCCAAATGCCACATTATTGAGGCAATTAATCCTCAGAAATGCCACCTATAGGCCTATTTCTTCAAAAGAATACAAATTTAATGCACAGTCAGAGATATTTGCCAAAGACGACTCAGAAAGTAATTACAAGCCTACCAAAGCCTCCAAAGTCAACAAAAGTGACTGAAGTTAATAAAACTTAATGTAAATGTAATTGAAACAGAGTTAAATATCTGAAATCTTCTCCATAAGGCCTCCCAAAGGTCGAGAAGAATTTACTCTGTATTAATTAAACAATTAGACCTTCTTTCCACTCCACCTCCTCAAATTTACCTATATATATCATATGAGGAGCCTAGTATTATTGTTGGTTGAATACTCACTGAATGTAAATAGCTGTTGAGGTTGCTGAAGCTATGTTTTGTAATTGAAGAAAGATAAGTTGAGAAGAGAAGTTTGAAGTTGTAAAGACCTACTGGACTTGAATATTGTAACTGGTTTGAACATCAAATATACAAGTTGATTTATGGGATCCTGGTCTATGTAATGGTGATGTTTTTCTTACTGTAATTTTTGTTTTTCTCATGTTTTCCATACTTCCCACTTTCTCTGATAAAGAACAAAAAATATAGATTAGGATTTACTGTAAAGTACTCTATTTATCACTGATAAATCTTTATCTCTATGTTTTCTTCTAATTGTGTTTTGAGGATAATTCAATAGAGTATAACCAGTGAAGTGTTGGTGAGCCCATGTTTTCTGAGTACAACTTGAGATATTGTCTTTGAAAGTTCTTGAAAGTCTGCTAAGTAAAGTTGAACTAGGGAAGTCTATGGTTAGCCCTGTCATCTAGTTTATCTCCAACAGTTGCTTTGAAAAGATCCCTGAGAGTATGCCAAAAGCAGGATAGGTTCAAAGTCCTTACCTGATCTTAGGCTACTTTTATGTTTCATCTTAAATGTTTCCTTTGAGAATATGCGAAGCGAGGCTAGGTTAAAAGTCCTTACTTGATCTTAAGCTATTCTTTGTTTTCTTTGATGCTGTCACGAAATGACTAGGTTAAAAGTCCTTACTTGATCTTAAGTTGCCCTTTGTTTTCTTATGTGTTTGGTTCTTTCATCACACTTCTTAATGTTCCATACCATAAATCAACTTAAAGAGATCCTTTGATATAGATGAATTTCCCCATGGACCACTCTTGAAACTTGTTGTGCAATTAAATCCTTTTGTGACTCCATAGCCCAATTGATTGATACTATTTCTTAGCTATCCTATCAGCTGGACCATTATTTCAACCTACTTACACCTTTACCCTTCAAAAGACTTCCTTCATATCAATGATATCCATCCCAACCAAAACAAACAAAACCCTTGTACTTCATAACTATCCTAATATCATATCATAAGCCTCAAACATATATCCTTTGAAAACACTTATATAGAGAGATCCCTCTCTGAATCCAGGAGGGCTAGATCCTAGGATTCCAAAGTGGTTTTGATGTAGGCTCTGCAGCGTTTTTTCTTGCCAATCTTGGAAACTACGGAGACCTAACAAATGTAACTAAATGGTTTTGAGACAAACTACAATAATGAAAAGAACATTAGCACAAAACACAAAATAAACAAGGATAGATTTACATGAAAGTTAAACAAGAACCAGTAATGTCTTAGAACAAGAACCATCAATGCCTTATATGAGCACTGAATATTATAAGTATGCAATATATATGTTAAAATGAAGATGGTAAGGAATGTACAAATATTAAAATAAGTTGTTCGGGGAAATCTCTAGTTCCCATACTCATATTTTGTCCACACGAACATTGGACACATCACTCTAAATAATAATTGCTTGGACACATCACTCTGAATAATGATTTTTTTGGAACCAATGATTCAAGCTAGCCTATATGTTGACACACTAATTGGAGAGTGATTTATGCTTTGAAGCCACTAACCTAGATCCCAAGTGTTATATGAGGACCATTACAAAATTGTGAAAGTTTGTGGTTATGGAACAAGCTAATTATGTAATAATCAATTATATAACAAACTTGTTAAAAGAAACAAGGAAATAAGTTTTGCTATGTTATAACAAAACATTTTATTTATTAAAGGACATTAAATCTCTGAGAAGAGACATGCAAGAATGTAAAATGGAAAACAAAAGGATACCTAACAATATCCACTAGGAATACCTAGAAAGGTGAAATAGAAAATGGGAAGTAATTTAAGAGGTGGTTTGACAATGGGAATATAATAGAATTGTAGAAGGTTGCACAATAAATAGGAAGGATTTGAAAACTCAATTACAAAATTCTTACAAAAAATGTAGAATAAAAACCCCAAGAAAAAGGAGCAATGCTATGTTAAAAACTTCTACTAAGGGAAGGAAATTAGAATTCAAGACAACCTATTACTAAACATCACATGGAAAAGAAAACGTGTTTCATCTCAAATAAGAACTATCTCAAATAAATTAAGATATGACATAGAAAGATGGAAGGAGCAAAAGAAAAATGAAAAAACAATACATAGCAAGTTTAAGGAAAAGAAAATATGGGGGCATAACAACATTTCATATTTCATTGTGAGGAATATAACTACATTAGAAAGGGAACAAAACTATAGAACAACAGTTGAGAGGCAACACTTTACGAAATATATGTAAAGGACACAAGAAAAAAGTTTAAAGTATGATTCACATAAAAATAAAAATAAAATTTTTTGAAAGACACCCACTCTTCAGGTGAAATCCAAATGAGTAGTTAAAAATTCCTTTCCATCCACTCTTGTCCCTCCTTGCATTTCCTTTTAAATCATTTCTATATTTTATTTGTTGAATTGGATGTAATCCTTTCTGTTCCATGGGCCAATTGGCTTTGTGGACATTTTAAATTTTCAATAAAACTCAATTATACTCTATTTACAGTTCTTTGAAATGTAAAGGCCAAGAGGAGGAGGCTTTTAAAAGCACAAACAAGAAATAAGGAGGCATGGTCCCCAGAACTCATGATTCATGACAAAGTTAAAAAATTATTTAGAAGTGCATGTGATACCCATGGAGAAGAGGTCACAGTCTATGGCTATGTCACAGGGTTCATCGAATTTGAACTTTGAGGTTCAAAATTGGCAAATGTCAAAAAAATTGTTTAGGTTCATTCAGATTTTCTCACATTTTCTTCTACCTAAATTGTTACATTTCTGAATTACTTCCCCCTCAAATCATAGCATTGGATCATTATCCCATAGAACTTAAAAATTGGAGTTGTTACCAATTGCTAGTGAATGGAAGTCAAGAAAAAGTGACAGTATATCATGCATATACACCAGCACTAAATATCATATTAATGAATCCATATGTATTCATTACAATATTACCAGTATATAATATTCTTCAGCATTTCTCCAAAAGCAGCAAACCTCCTGTCCGAGGTGCATATAGCAATAGACAAAATCAGCACTTAACAACATTTACAACCTTTCTCCAAGTCAACAGTCCTCATATCCGAGGGGCATATAGAAAAACACAAAACAACAATTTTATAGGCTACACATTGTATCGGTTCCACACATAAAACATTTATATGTGCATAGTCCCATACATTGACTTGTAGAGCAAAAACCAAATCAAAAACCATGGAATGACCAAAAACATAGCATCTTCCATGAAAATTAATAGATTGGTATAGTGCCCCTTGCTGACATCCCTCCTACATCATGGAGTTCATAATACATATGTCCATATTCCCCATTTAGACCCTTTTGGATACTCGGTTAGCTTCCCAAATTTTTTTCTCTGTAAATGTGATGAAAGGATATCTTATTGTAGGAGCCCCAAAGTTCATATTTTTTTTCCATCCATGGTGTCAAGTGTGGTACTTAAAGAGTGTTTTTGAACTTCATGTGATCAAGTTTCACCTTTGAATCTCCAAAAATGGTGAGTATATCAATATATAACTGTGTGGTAAACCACAACAGCTCCCATAAAGCCAGTAGTTCCACCCGAGTGTTGATACCATGTCCCGCATACCATTATATCTTGTAGTGGCATGTAGGGTGTAGTTTCAGCCAAATGCCAATCCACAAAGGTTCTGTTGAGCCGCACCGTCAAAGAAACCATTGAGTGGAATGATGGAATGGTTGAATTTTTGAGTTATTCGTATCAAATAAATTAGTTATGAGACCATTGATTAACCAGCCTAGATCCATATAACTCAAAATATATCATGCGCTGAGAGGGATCAAATCCCTTGAGGTGCAAACCTTTCATCAAATTCTATACTCCATAAAAAAATATTGAACAAATTTTGTTGTGTTATTGGATTTTTAATTGTTTATTTATATGGTTATTTAAGTTTTTGTTTAAGTTGATATATATATGTGTGTGTGTGTGTGTGTGTGTGTGTGTGTGTATGGTTATTTAGATTTTTATTTTGGCCAACTAGCGAAAATTTCAGTTGGAAAGGAAAATTTACACATCTCCTTCATACTGAGGTGTAGAATGTGCCTCACGGTGCAATAACACATTCACCACTAAATCCAGTCTAGTGCATAAATTGCCCCCACTGCAAGAAAGAATCATGTTAACATGTAGAAAGGGAATGAATTCGATGGTGTAATCCACCTATAATTCCAAATAGGCATGCCATCAGAAATCATTTGTGAAGGTTTTCCATTAATCTATTAATTTCATATTACATCATATAAGTATAATCTTTATTACATAAAGTTATTTTATATTATAATATAAATTTAATAAAACTAAACATATATAAATTTGGTTATATAGTTAGAAAGTTCAAATATATGTGAATCATATTATTTTTAAATCAATTTATGTAATTTAAATAACATATATATAAGATATATTTGAATATTTTTAATCTTGATTTCATATTATTTTATACTAACTTTTATTTTAAAGTATTATATTTAAGTATAAATATTCAAATTTAATGGAAAATCTCATTCAAATTTGAATCAAACTTGATCATTTTTTAACCAAACCCAAATCCAAACCATGTGACATTGATCTATGGCTAATTGCTCTCAAATTATTCTCTCCGTTTGAGTGCAGTCTCCAGGTGCAGTACTCACCTGTGAGCTACAACTCTTTTTTTCAATTCAGTCTAAGTTTTATCTTGGTATCAGAGCACAGAGTAGGGAGAGCCTTATTTTTTTTAGCATCATTGATTACAGAACTATAGTGGTGGAGGTGTATACAGAAGCTTTCGTAGAATCAGGTGGACTGCAGTAACACCTGAAGAATAGGTCTCAGATGACTGATCATCTCTGAGCGGAAGAAAGGGTTGACACGGTTTCATCGTGAACAGTCGCGCCATTGGCGTGAGTTTGAGATCCATACCCGCGCCAGTGCGCCAAAATACCCTATTGGCGCTTAAAATATATGCAATAGTCGCTGTGTTTGGGATTCGCTGGACAGATTTGGGCGTATTTTTCGCCTCAGGGAGCGCCAAATTTCTTTCTTTAGGGGAAGATCTCAATTTTTCGCATTGGCTCGTCTGCAGGCACATTGAAGTTCCCTTGATTTTCTCGCTATGGGCAGATTGGACTCGCCCTGTACATCGTTCCCGATTTTCAATGGTAAGAATCTGACTCATTTGTGGTGGCACACTGGTTCCCATTTTCTCAGGCGCAGATCGGACTTGCCCTGGTGGCGCATTGAAGTTCCCCATTTACCGGGGCTGGTAGCAGATCACCACTCTTGGCAGGCATTGAAGTTTCCTATCTGATTTGCTCAGATTGGACAGCTCTCGTTGTGGCATTTGTAGCCCTGACTTGCTCGTTGGTACAGACGTGGACTTGCCCTGGTGGCACATTGTGCTGGGTAGAATTATTCATTAGAGGATCATAAATTTTATCAGTCCAATATGAATAACAGTATAGAATCGTATCTCCACGAGTCTGGAAAACTCGATGGATCTAATTTCACCAACTGGAAATTCAAGATACAGACATTACTTGAAAGCGCAAATGTGTGGTCGATCGTTATAGGAAATGAGTTGAGACCAGGAGTAGCTGCACAAGAACAAGACTGGGATAAAAGGGAGACCAAAGCAAAGGTCATATTGAAGATGTCCGTCAAGGACAATATTATCCCACATATTAGAGATTGTAAATCGTCCACTAACATTTGGACGACGATCAAGAACCTATACCAGATGCAGAATACAAACCGTGTCTTGTCACTCAAAGGCAAGCTATTTGCAATGAATATGGAGGAGAATGAGTCTGCTACTGGATTCATTTCTAGAGTCAAAGACCTGAAGGACAGATTGGGAGATATCGAAGAGAAAGTTTCTGATTCAGATCTGGTCACGATCACATTAAACGGAATGACAGATGAATATCAGATGTTCATCACTGGACTAGCAGCGAGGGAGAAAGCCCCTGTGTTTGAAGAGCTGACAGGGATTCTGCTACAAGAAGAAGAGCGACGACAAAATTTGAAAACACAAAGCAATGATCTTGCTCTGATGGCCAAAAGGCGACAGTATAGAGGGAAGCAGCCATAGCAGCAACAACAACCAAAAAAGCAGAAAGGAGCCAACACGTTTCAAAAGAGTCCGTTTAAAGGTATGTCTGCTAATAATTTTCCCAGCAAGAAATGTTTTT
>JAXQQM020061652.1:0-49450 GCA_034641835.2 Pinus albicaulis
TTATTATATATTTAATCTGTTTACATATAATTCCATATTACTCTTATATTTCATCATTAATCGAAGTAGATTGTTGCTAACATAAGTCTAAAATATCGCAGATAAGTTATATGCTGTGCTGGAACAATCGGCCGTTGCTGAAACAATCAAACTTAGTTGCTGAAACAGTTGACTCCATTGCTGAAACAGCCAGCAGGCACGCAAATTCCATTACCATTCGTAATTTGCGATTCTGGAAGAGTATTTCTTGGAACAATGGCAACAACATGAAGACATGGTTACATGGATTATTCTGAAGATCGTACTCTTTCTGTATCTGTTGTAACGATATCTTTTGATGGAAGAATAGAATAGCCCTATTTTAAGAAAGAAGAACAGATTTAGGGATAAATATAGATTTGCTCTACTGTAATTGTAAGAGATGTCTCCTCTTTAAAAAGAGGAGACATCATCATTAGAGGGAGCTCGAAAACTACAGGAGAACATTGTGTTTGAGAGGACAGGAGCTAGACTCCATTTGTAATGTATCATTTCTTTTGACAGATGAATAAAATTTCCTTTTGAGCGCTTCAATTTAATCCTTCCCTGGGGAATCTTGTGAGAAGGAAAGGGCCCGCCTTCCTCACAAGATTCGCCCAACTGTTCCTGTAGTTTGTTAGATTTCTTTATGATATTCGCACTTTACTTTAATTCTGTTTGCTGAAACACCAGTTACACAGTTCTGTAGTTTATTGAGCATTCTATTTCCTTTAACGCTGCATGTGTTTAGTACATTCATTCTTAAGAAGTTAAGAGATCTATTTCTGTTATTTGTTTGAATGTATGATTGATGCTGGGAAGCAGGTGCTGAAGATTCCTGTACAAAGGAATAGGGTCCTGTTCCCATTGATTGCCTTTCTTTTCCTGCAGTGTGATTAGAAACAGGAGACAGGTGCTGAAGGTTCCTGTTCATGGGAATAGGGTCCTGTTCTCTTGAGTTATATTTTCTACAGAGTGATTAGTGTCAGGCAGCAGGTGCTGAAGTTCCTATTTAAAGGAATAGGGTCATGTTCCTGTTATGGTTGATTGGTTTCCTTTCCTGCAGATTGATTTCCCTTTATTTGGATTCTAAACTGCAATATAGGAATTACTTCTGCTATAACATAAGTAACTTCAGCTTTGATTAAACAGGGTGTGAATAATTAGATTTGTATGATTAATAATTGTGTGGCTTTTTACTACAACATTGTTTTTTCTTTTGAAATTGAGCATATCCAGTGCGTGGTTGTCTTTGGAATAAACAGACTTCCTCGGGTTGACAATTTATGTGGAGCTTGAATTGTAAAACAATTAAAGCGACCAACATTTTGGCGCCGTTGCCGGGGAAGGAAATTATAGATTTCAAAAGCATTAATATTTTCTTTCTAGATGTGCAGATTGTATGAGAGGACGCGGAAACCAGAAGAAAACTAACCCCACAGGTGGCAAAGGAAAAGGAAGGGGAGGAAGAAAGAATTTCATTGACGAGATTGTATCAAAGGCTGAATCATCACAGAGATTAAGTTCTCGAAGACCAAAACTTCAGCACTCCCCTCAATCAGATTACAAAACAGAGGAAGTTGTGGGTCCTGAAAATATAGAGGAGCCAGTGATTAAAGAACCAGTAGTCAGTGCTGGAGAGTCAGAAGAAAGTGTTAATAAATCAGCAGAGCACATTGAGGAAATAATAGAGAGTGTTGGACGACCAGTGGAAAACATTGAAGAGCCAGTAGAAGATCTTGACGATCGAGCAAGTGCAGTAAGAGAACAGACAATGGAAGGAAACAATGAAGATTTCTTTGGTGGAGGATGTGTAGATCCTGAAGGAGAAGGAAAAGATGAAAATTCTCTCTCTACCTTGGGATTTCCTATCAGTGATCTCCCTATAGGAACAACTCCTATGAAAAACATTCCATTGTCTGCTTTACCTAACTTTCATGGTTTATCCTCTGAAGATCCGGATGAATTTCTTTTTGAATTTTATATATTATGCAGAAGTTATGATTATGTTACTAATGCTCAAAAGTTGAAACTGTTTCCAGTAACATTAAAATGAAATGCTTTAAGATGGTTCATGAGCCTTGGGAGTCAGGTAATCACAACATGGGAGCAGATGAAACAAAAGTTTCTGCTTAAATATCAAGACTACTGTCGGACGAGAGAAAAGAAGGATGAACTATTCAATATCGCACAAAATCCGGACGAGAATATAGAGGACTATGTAGAAAGGCTGCATTACAATATACATAGATCTGATCATCCGAATATAAGTAAGGAAATTCGCAAAACAATATTACTTAGAGGTCTAAGGGATGATTGTTTAGACATGTTAAACATGCTTGGCAAGGGAGATATATCTAAAGAATCATATGATGAGATTGTTGAACTTTCTAAGAGGTGTTCAAGGGGAGCTGCAAGGAACAGAGTAAGTAATAGAGATCCCACCTATTCAAGAGTGCAGAAATCAGCCAGTGGGGGAGCAACAAGAGCTGAAATACGTAATTTACTTGAAGAATTTAAAACTGAGATGTTAAGTTCTTTTGCTTCACAAATTGACACTTTGCAGGTTAAGAAGAAGCAGGCTGAAGCAGAAGCAACTCTGGCTGTCTTTTGCCCGAAGTGCAGAGACAAACATCCACTAAGGGAATGCCCATTGGACAAAATACCAATCTGCACCCTTTGTGAGAAAGATCATGAAACAAAATAATGTCCATCTCTACCAGGAATAAAGGCAGCATTGTAGCCAACGGAAGAAGAAGCTGAAGCAGTTTACTTGCTAACTCAAAGAAGACAATGGCAACCAAAAGGACAAGGTATGAACTCTAGTATGCCATTTAATCGTTGGAATAATTATTTTGCTTTCAGTCAAACAAATTACCCTCCCTTTAATCAAATGCAATATCCACCCATTAATCAAATGAATTTCCCACCCATGCAACAATCAAACCCTCCCTTTGTTGATCCTACAATGTGGACTCCTTGGCCCCCACAACAGCCATCTTCTTTTAACCCTTGGAATTCAAATTGGAGAAGCCAACAACTCCCGTATCCAAATCAATTGCCTCAATTCCAACAACCACTTCCTCTGCCATCAAATGCTCCGCCAAATAACCAAATGAGACCCCAGCTACCTGTGCAACCAAATCCTAACCCTAATAATAAAGTTGTGCAAGTCATTGATATTCAGAATCAGTCTATATTTCCTACTATGCAATGTAATGATATTCATTTAAGATCCGGGAAAATAGTAGAGCCTATTATTGATGACATAACCTCTTCTGATTCTGATAAAGAGGAAACTGAGAAACATAAGAAAGCACAACCACCCTCTAACAAGAGTATTGAAATAACAGAACCACCATTCCTCGAGCGTTTGGTTTTAACTAGAACGCCTGAAACACCTGCTTTTAATCTTTTAGGGGAATTGAAAAATTTGTATGTTAAAATTCCACTTTTACAGGCATTAAGAGATGTACCAATTTATGCCAGAACAATAAGGGATATTGTGTTAAGAAACCTGGTAGGAAAACTAAAGATCCCCTTACAGTACATGTGGTGGGTGATTTATCTGCATTAATGTCCGGAAAAACCCCTCCTGTGAAATATGGTGACCCCGGCCATCCTACCGTGACAGTTCAAATTGGTAAAACAATGATTCCTCAAGTTCTGGTAGATTTAGGTGCTGCAATAAACATAATGACTCTTGAAACTTCATAATTGTTACAGCTGAATAACACAATCAGAGATACACCTACCATTCTAGAGTTGGCTGACCGTTCTACAATTAAACCTGAAGGAGTTGTTGAAGATCTACTTATCTCAGTTGAATCCTGGAATTACCCAGCTGATTTTGTTGTATTGCAAACTAAAACAAAGTTGGGGGGACATCCTTTAATTCTGGGGAGGCTATGGCTGGCCACAGCTGATGCCTTTATTAGTTGCAGATCTGGTTCAATGACAATTTCTAATGGTTATGAAACCAAACAGCTTACTCTTTATCCTCATGCTACACCCATAATTAATAATGAAGATTCTATGTGGATGGATTATGATGATAATGTTGTTCAGCCCATTCTAACTATTGGACAAGCTTTAACTCTTAAAGACAATACAGAGGATGAAATAATTAATAATTTTATTTCTGAACCTTCTTCTGTAATTGCTGAAACACACAATCAATTGACTGCAATTTTTGAAACAGATACCCAAGAAAAGATTGAATCTGAAGACTTATCTCAGACATTAACCACCATTTCATCTAAAAGCATAACAGTTGAAATTGAACCTGGCAAGACATTAAACATAAATCCTGATCTAACAGTTGCTGAAACACAACAGTTAATGAAGTTATTGCATGAAAATAAGGAAGCATTTGCATGGGATTACACAGATATGAAAGGAATCTCTTCTGAACTATGTACTCACCGAATTTACATTAAAGAGGGATGCCGACCAGTCTGTCAACCCCAAAGACAAATGAACCCTAATTTACGAGAAATTGTTAAAGAAGAACTTCAGAAATTACTTAATGCAGGATTTATATACCCCATATCTAACAGTGAATGGGTTTCCCCATTGGTAATTGTCCCTAAGAAAAAAGGGAAATGGAGAGTATGTGTTGACTACAGAGCCTTGAACAAAGCTACTCAAAAGGATCACTTTCCTTTACCTTTCATTGATCAGGTGTTGGATAGTCTGGCAGGGAAGAAATTATTTTCTTTTCTAGATGGATTCAGTGGGTATAATCAAATTAGAATTGCACCCCAAGACCAAGACAAGACCACTTTCACTAGCCCTTGGGGAACTTTTGCTTATAGAGTTCTTCCATTTGGGCTATGTAATGCACCAACAACTTTTCAGAGGGCTGTTATAGGAATTTTTTCTGATATGCTGAATGACTCTATGGAAATATTTATGGATGATTTTACTCCTTATGGTGTGTCTTTTGAAGATGCATTAAAAAATCTTGAGAAGGTACTTAAACGTTGTATACAAGCTCACCTCTCCCTAAGTACTGAAAAATGTCATATGATGATGAGTGAAGGAGTAGTGCTTGGACATTTTATTTCATCTCAAGGTATTCAGGTAGATCCATCTAAAATATTGGTCATTCAGAATCTTTTTGTTCCTAAAACACAAACTGATGTGAGAAGTTTTCTAGGACATGTTGGATACTACAGAAGATTTATTAAAGATTTTTCTAAGATAGCTTCTCCATTATTTGTGTTGCTTATGAAAAATGCTGAATTTAAGTGGACTAATTCTTGTCAGAAAGATTTTGAAGAACTCAAGCATCAGTTATCTACTGCTCCTATTTTGAGGGGGCTTGATTGGGCCCTCCCTTTTCATATATCTTCTGATGCTTCAGACACTGCAATTGGAGCTGTCTTGGGACAAGAGGAAAATCATCTTCCTTATGCTATCTACTTTATTAGTAAGAATATGACCCCTGCTGAGCTTAATTGTACAGTTACCGAAAATGAGTTTCTTGCAGTAATTTATGCCATTAATAAATTTCGACACTATATCACTGGTTATTCTACTTTTGTGCACACTGACCACTCAGCTATCAAGTATTTAATGAACAAATCTGTTACAAATGCTAGAGTTACCAGATGGCTATTATTACTGCAGGAATTTGATATCACAATTGTAGATCGGTCTGGTAAAGAAAATGTGGTGGCTGATTTCCTTTCACGGTAAAAAACTGATAATGATATTCCAGTAGATGATTATTTTCTTGATGAGTATTTGTTTGCAGTTTCTGCTCACTCTCCATGGTATGCAGATATTGCTAATTATTTGGTTGCAAGAAAATTACCATCACACCTGTCATACAGAGAAAAGAGAAGAATTGTTCAACAAAGTGCCAGGTATAGCTGGATAAGTGGGTGTCTTTTCTACATAGGGCTTGATCAGGAAATCCGAAGATGCATTAGGGAAGATGAAGTGTATGATATACTGAAAGCTTGTCATGATGGCCCTTGTGGAGGGCATTTTGCTGATAAAAGAACAACACACAAAATTTTGATGATGGGTTAATATTGGCCCTCATTATTTAAGGATGCAAAGAAATATGTGAGGGCTTGTGACAGCTTCCAGAGAATGGGTCAACCCA
Source organism: Pinus albicaulis (assembly GCA_034641835.2). Lineage (NCBI taxonomy): Eukaryota > Viridiplantae > Streptophyta > Pinopsida > Pinales > Pinaceae > Pinus > Pinus albicaulis. The sequence goes on from JAXQQM020061652.1 coordinate 6,137, forward strand.
ATCATAGAGATCAAATGCCATTAAACCCCCAGGTAGTTTCTGAACCATTTGAAAGATGGGCCTTGGATTTCATAGGACCCATTAATCCTCCATCCAATCAGAGAACTTATATATTAGTCTGTACAGACTATATGACTAAATGGGTGGAGGCCAAAGCACTTATTAGAGCCAATGAAGAGGTTGTCCTAGCTTTCTTATTTGAAGAAATCTTCACTAGATTTGGAATTCCTAGAGAGCTAGTTACAGATGGAGGACCTCCATTCAATTCCCATGGTTTTAAGTCTACCCTTCAGAAATATCATATTCATCATAGAATGACTACACCATACCACCCCCAGGCCAATGGGCAGGTGGAAAGCACAAATAAAGTATTAGAAGCCATTCTAACTAAAACAATGAAGGACAACAGGGTCCCCATTTTATTTAGTATTATTATTAAAATAAAAAAGGGGGGTTTTTGCTAGCCACAACACACCCCCAGGCCAATGGGCAGGTGGAAAGCACAAATAAAGTATTAGAAGCCATTCTAACTAAAACAGTGAAGGACAACCGGAAGGATTGGTCTCAAAGGCTCCCTGAAGCATTATGGGCTTACAGAACTACTTGGAGAAACACTACAGGTTTTTCTCCCTATGAATTGGTTTATGGTAAAAATGTTGTTTTTCCTGTGGAATTTGAAATCAAAACTCTAAGAACTACTTTAGCTGTTAATCTTGATTTGAGTGATGTGTAGACAGCTAGGTTGCAGCAGCTTTTTGAATTGGATGAAAAGAGATTAGATGCCATTCGCCAGACAACCATGATTCAACAACAGAGAATGAAGTGGCATGATAAAATTATCAAACACAAGCAGTTCCAAAAAGGTAATTAGGCCTTATTGTATGACTCTCGGTTTGAAAATTTTCAGGGTAAGCTATGTACACGTTGGCTTGGACCATATGAAGTAGATGTTGTTTTTTCTAATGGAACAGTAAGACTTCTAACAATTGATGATTCTAAAACACCTTTAGTAGTCAATGGTCATAGGCTTCGTTTATACTAGCACCCTATTTCTAAAGAGGATTTCAAGACTGCTTGCATGGCTGATATACATTATCTTTTTCTAGGGGAGTCTTCTGCTCCTCACATCATTTAATTTTCTGCACTGTTTTTTTTAGTATTAGATTAGACTAGATTTAAAACTAATAATCCCTGTCAAGGGTTCGCATATTACAATTGAATTTTGCAGATTCTGGAAAAGCTTATTAAGGAGGACAAATTCATCATAAGAAGATCTGAAGCTTCAATCACAGAAGCTTGTTCCCTTCATTTTACCCCATTTCCTAGCAATATCCCTTCATCCCATTTCTACATTATTTCCCTTTTTCCATTTTTCCCACTTCTACCATTCCTGAAATATCATCCTTCAGCTAGTACTTCCCATCCCTTACTGCTGAAATTATCCCTTATCAAATATTTCCCCCACTTGTTTTAAAACCAAAGTCATTATATCCCATTTTCCCGATTTTTCCCGTTGCTGAAACACCAGTTTCAGCAACATGTCGTTCATTTTTCCGTTGCTGAAACACCAATTTCAGCAACCTGTCATCATTAAAACATCATTTCTTTCCTCTGCTATACAAGCTTTTCAGTTCTCCACTTTTACTCTTCAAATCCTTTCGGTGAATATTATTCAGTACTGAGCAGATCCTGATATGCTCCTGTTTTACATCTCAGAGACATCTACAGATTCTTCCATTTATATCAAGCCATTATGAAGCACTGTATACTTCGAATTTTCAAAACCAAAGGTAAAAATATAAGGTATGTGGTTTTAATGTAATGCAGTTAAATAATATTCTAAAGAGAGGATCTCGCTCATAATGATTGCAATCTCCACACGCCTAAACATCATTGCACCATACGTAGCGGGGGGAATTTTGAAAACTGAATAATCATTTCACATCACCCAATCCTCCGTCATTCTTCATATCCATTTCCGCCGTCATTGAGACTCCACATCCTCTGTTGCAACAATTAGCTTGACCAAAGCCTGTGTTTCTGTCTTCTGTGCCTCTGCATGTGACTCAAGCTAGTAGCCATGGGAGGGTCGGCTATCAGACACGATCCTGGTTCGATAACTCTTCTTCAATTGTTCCCAGAAGCCTATCAAATCTTTCAACAAGCAGGATGGACAACATACTTCGAAAGGTTGGGAGAATTTGATCAGCATCAAGTTTTAGAGTTCGCACAGAATCTTCAGGGGAATTATTCAGTGGTTCAAGGCGTCCGCATTTCAGTTACAGAGGAGGACATAGCTCAAGTTTCAGGTTTGTCAGTTATAGGGACTCGCTGGTTCAGTAGGAAGCAAGTTATTTTAAATGCACAACAAGATTTTCTTCTTCCAGAAGAACCGGTTGAACTTAAAGGCCGCAGAATAAGTCTGCATTGACTTCCTCGATCATGGCCAACAGTAGCAGAATTCATCAAGCATTACTTGACATGCGAAGGGCGTTACCAGGTAGTCTACCAACACAACTTCGTTTTGAAGAATCATTTAAGGAATGGTCGATTAGTTAATATTCCCTATTATCTGCTTGGTTGTATCAAAAACATGTCACATTATTGTAGACGGGTTAAATTCCCATTGTTATCCCTTACCCATCACCGTTTATGCCAATTATTAATTCAGAGGGGTTTTTCTCAGCAAAACCCCCCTCTGAATAATCCACTCCTCATTCCCCAGCAGGCCGAAATTCCCCAACAAGCCGGAAGTTCCCAAGAAACTCCTGAGAGTCCTTATGAAGGGCAACTGGACGATATCCCAGACTCCCCAGTAATTCCGTCCTCAGAACCAGTTGACCTACCCCCAAGTTCGTCCCACTTAGTAGAGTCACCCCTTCCCACTATTCCTATCCCTAGCGATGACTCTCCAACACCCCCATCCCCACCTACTCATAAAAGGAAGAAAAGAACCCCAACAGTCTCTGTCTCAAAACGACGAACAAGGGCCACATTCCAAATTTTCACTTCTTCCGAAAGCCCTTCCCCCAGAAAAGAATCTTCCCCTACAAAGAAAAGGAAAGACAGTGATTTCTCTGCTTTCCTACCAAAAAGGAAAATGAAAATGACTGTTGAAACAGGAGTTACTCCCATTTCCCCTGACCCCGCCACTATTCTGTTAAAACTGCAATCCTCACCCCCATTTCAAATTACCCAACTCGTCTCGTCCGGTGGCACTGCCACACAAGAACCAGTGCCCCGGGATAACATGACATCGTTTATGGCTCAAACAGTGACTGTCACACAAGAACCAGTCACTTACCCAGAGGCTGAAACACAAGAACCAGCCACTATGGTACAAGAATCATACACCAAGCATGATAATACAGGGAAACCAGCTGTAGCTGCTCCACAAGAACCAGCTACAGTTGTGGATCAGCAGACAACTCCAGCAGAATCAACCAGCACACAGGGTTCACACACTATGGCATCTTTATTGGAGGAAAATGAGTTTTTGAAGTCTGAACTAGAAGCCTATAAGAATGAATTAATCATGGCACGAGAAGCCTTTGATAGAGAATTGAATCTCTACATGCTAGCACACACATCATCAGCACAAAATAAGGATCCATGCAGAGAATACATGTGCCATGAGTGTGGTAATATTTACCAACAGGCAGGATACAAAGTAGTCAAAATTTAGGTATCTGAGGCATATACATCAGCTGCAATTAAAGAAGAATGCCCTACTGCTCCACAAGAACCAGTAGGGCTCTCAAAAAGTTTGGAAAAAGAAACTAAACCACAGATATCTCGCCCTGTGCTAGTCAGCTCAGCCACTCAGACAATGCCCCAACCACAGATATCTAGCCCTGAGTTAGTCAGCTCAGCCACTCAGACAATGCCCCAACCCAGTACTTCTAATGCCGGGACACAGACCCTGCCCTGGAACCAATTATAACTTATGAACAAATGGAAGAAACAATATGCTGTAGATCAAGATAAAATATTACAGCAGCATAAGTTAGCATGGCAGAATCACATGTATGCTAACTGGGATGTTTGGGAACAGACATTGCAATAGCTCAAGGATTCCAAGAAGGAAGTCAAGGAATCAAAGGAAAAGTTGGTTTTGATGTTTTCATTAGTGAAAAAGTTGATGGCTACCCGGAAACCCTCTGTGAATTACTCTCTCTTCCTTTCTGAACGTTTGGTTTATTTTCAATTGAAGGCAATAAAGGATGGCAGACCTCATGAATTGCTTACTGCGAAACAATTTGTTAAGACTTTTGCTGAGGCCCCTGAAAGTGACCAACATTTGTTGTGTGAACTTTATCTCCATAAGGAGGCCATACCTGAAAATAGAAGAGTCAATCTCACTCCAATTGTAGGTGATGTACAAATAAGGGCATTTGTTTCATTCCTGGCCAATCAGCTCACCTGGAAAACTGCGTTTATTGCAAGTAGTCATAATGAGGAGAATAGGCTCCTTTGGATTAGACCGGAACCTTTAAGTCCAGCCATGTTTGTAGCACAATATCACCAATTCTTGCGGAAGCCAGGAATGCATAGGTACATACAACAACTACAGGCTTCAACACTTTTAAAGTGTCAACAGCAAATCAGAGTAAAGGAGGCTGCTGCATTGAAGGCCAACACTATGTTTTGGTAGCAGTCATGTAAGGAAAGACAAGACTATCACCCTTTTAGCCCTGATAATCTTCAAGCTGCACTTTCCAGGGTACCTAATTATATTAGATGTATTCGGTACTGTGGAGAAAACTGGATTGGTTACCATTTTCATTTTCCAATTCTATGGATGCCTTCAGAGAAATATCAGTGTCACTATCAATTGGTTGACAGAGATGAAGCTGTAGCATGGCAGCAATTGCAGAACAATCGAGGATTCCGAGCTCCGACTAAAGCCACCTTCTCCAGCTACTTCTTGAGCAACTTGCATGCACAGAGTCAGTACTCAGACTCTGACTCAGACTAGGAGTTGCCTGAGGACATGCAACACTTTCAGCTGGGGGGGATGTTAGGACCTCACTATGTATCATTTTTACTATATATTTTGACACCACCTTACCTTTATAACCTTGTTTAAAAAGGATTCCATCATCATTTTCATTCACTTTATCCAAAGGTATATAAAATCCTCTTCTTTATTATATATTTAATATGTTTACATATAATTCCATATTACTCTTATATTTCATCATTAATCGAAGTAGATTGTTGCTAACATAAGTCCAAAAGATCGCAGATAAACTATGTGCTGTGCTGGAACAATCGGGCGTTGCTGAAACAGTCAAACTTCATTGCTGAAACAGTCGACTCCGTTCCTGAAACAACCAGCAGGCACGCAAATTCCGCCACTATTCGTAATTTGCGATTCTGGAGAGCATTTTGTGGAACAATGGCAACAACATGAAGACATGGTTACACGGATTATTCTGAAGATAGTACTCTTTTTGTATCTGTTGTAACAATATCTTTTTATGGAAGAACAGAATAGCCTGTTTTAAGAAAGAAGAACAGATTTGGGATAAACGTAGATTTTCTCTCATGTAATTGTAAGAGATGTATCCTCTTTAAAAAGAGGAGACATCATCAGTAGAAGGAGATTAGAGCTCGAAACTATAGGAGAACATTGTGTTTGAGAGAACTGGAGCTAGACTCCATTTGTAATGTATCATTTCTTTTGACAGATGAATAAAATTTCCTTTTGAGCGCTTCAATTTAATCCTTTCCTGGGGAATCTTGTGAGAAGGAAAGGGCCCGCCTTCCTCACAAGATTCACCTGACTGTTCCTGTAGTTTGTTTAATTTCTTTATGAAATTCGTGCTTTACTTTAATTCTGTTTGCTGAAACAGTAGTTACACAGTTCTGTAATTTATTGAGCATTCTATTTCCTTTAACGCTGCATGTGTTTAGAACATTCATTCTTAAGAAGTTAAGAGATCTATTTCTGTTAATTGTATGAATGTATGATTGATGCTGGGAAGCAGGTGCTGAAGGTTCTTGTACAAGGGAATAGGGTCCTGTTTCCATTTGAATGTCTTTCTTTTCCTGCAGTGTGATTAGAAACAGGAGACAGGTGCTGAAGGTTCCTGTTCATGGGAATAGGGTCCTGTTCTCTTGAGTTATCTTTTCTACAGAGTGATTAGTGTCAGGCAGCAGGTGCTGAAGTTCCTATTTAAAGGAATAGGGTCTTGTTCCTGTTATGGTTGATTGGTTTCCATTCCTGCAGATTGATTTCCCTTTATTTGGATTCTAAATTGCAATATAGGAATTATTTCTGCTATAACATAAGTAACTTCAGCTTTGATTAAGCAGAGTGTGAATAATTAGATTTGTATGATTGATAATTGTGTGGCTTTTTACTACAACATTGTTTTTTCTTTTGAAATTGAGCATATCCAGTGCGTGATTGTCTTTGGAATAAACAGACTTCCTCGGGTTGACAATTTATGTGGAGCTTGAATAGTGAAAACAATTAAAGCGACCAACAGCGGCTTGTCTTCAGAAAAAGCATGTATGAGAATTGAAGTCAACTTTGAAATGTGTGCAGATGTATACGTAGCTTGGTATTTGTGAAAGCGCGTATATACACAGGTTCAATGAAGAAAAAGCATGTATTCAAGTTAGGGTTTGCCGAAGTATGTGGTATGAAATGTCTGATCTGTTCTGCTATTCTACTGTTATCTGTCAATGATGATCTGAGTTGTTCGAATATTGATTATCCTGCTATAAGAGCAAGTTGTTGGTTTGATGAATGTTCCTTGAGCTTAATTGTGTGGGTTGGATCTAGTATGAAAATTGATGAAACGTGGTCCATAGAGGTGCTGAGGGTTGTAGCCTTCAGTCAGGGGGTTGTAGCTCCCTTCTAGGTGAGGCTGGTAAATGAGAGCAGGGGGTCGTAGCTCCCTTCCAGGAGAGGCTGTTAAACGAGAGCAGGGGGTTGTAGCTCCCTTCCAGGAGAGGCTGGTAAATGAGAGAAGGTTGTAGCATTCTGCGGGTGGGTGCCTGTGTGATGGTATGAGTCTGCGTCAGTGCATGGTTGTAAGATGTTTTCTCTATAATAAAATATTGAAGGCTGAGACAACGGCAGCGGTGGTTTTCTCCCGACTTGGGTTTCCACCTAAAAATCCTGGTGTTCATGTGTGTTGCTTATGTGTGATGGTTTATTCTATTATTACTGCACATGCTTACTGTTAACTAAACGTCTGATGAATGAATGATGCATAGACCTATGTAAAGAAATAAATGCATAATAAGATCTCTGTGTATACGTGAGTTTTATGAAGGATATCCACGTGTATATGTTAGTTGGCTTCAACAAAGTAGCGTATGGGTTTTAGTGAATGGAAAAGTAAAAAGTTTTGAGTAAGTCCTAAATACTGATTCACCCCCCCCCCCCACCCCTATCAGTATTTTTCCCAACAATTGGTATCGGAGCGAGGTCCTTCTGCAGAAGCTTAATCGCTTAAAGGAGATCCGTCGAAATGGGAAGTCATGAAGGGGTAATGTCTATAAGGCCACCTCTATTCAATGGAAATAATCTGTTATTCTGGAAGATACGAACAAAAGCATATCTACAAAGTCTTGGTGCAGAAGTATGGGCAATCGTGGAAGGAGGTTATCAGTATCCGGCAAGTATTCCTACTGATGCAGCAGAAAGGAAGAAATATGAAATCAATGCCAAAGCCATCAATGTCTTATTAGGAAGCATGTCTGAACCAGAATTTGCTAAAGTGATGCAGCTAAATTCAGCAAAAGAAATATGGGACAAAATCATTTTGAGCTATGAAGGAGATACAAAGGTAAAAAGTGCAAAACTCCAAACTCTCAGAATTGAATATGAAAATTTAAGGATGCATAGTGATGAGAGTATTGCCAGTTTCTTTTTACGTCTAGATGATATTGTAAATCGTATGAGAAGTTTGGGTGAAACCATAACCGATACTACTTTGGTGGAAAAAGTCTTAAGATCTTTGACTTCAAAATTTGAGTCAAAAGTATCAGCTATTGAAGAAAGGCAAGATCTGCAAACTCTTACTATTGTTCAACTACATGGTATTCTGACTGCTTATGAAATGAGACAAGGAGGTCCCTCTCAAATCAAAGAAGCTGCTTTTAAGGCGTGTGCAAAAGAAAAAGAAAAGGAAGTTGTCAAGGAATCAAATTATATATCAGAAGAAGAAGAAGAAAATTTTGTGAGAAGACTCCAACCAGGTACTGGAAGATTCAAAGGTAAGCTTCCCTTCAAATGTTTTGATTGTGGAAGAGTTGGTCATTATGCTGTGAAATGTCCTTATAGAGAAAATCATGATAAAGGGAAAGAATTTGTAAAGGGAAAGAGTTATTATGCAAATGAAGATAATAATGGAATGTCAAGTGAAGATGAAGAAGATTCTGACCAAGATCTGAAAGTGCTCATGGCAAAGAAGCAAAAGAAGAAGGCTACTCAAAGAAAGAAGCTACCTCAGAAAACATGTGTAGCAGAAAATGAAGAAGAGGAAACATGTATTGATTGTTGTTCTTGTGATCCACTTTCTTGTGCATGCAATAATGAAGATAGTGAAAGTAATAGTATATGTATAGAAGCAAATCTCAAGATCAATGTCGAAAGTAATGATTGGAATCAATTTCATAAGAGAGAATCTATCTACAAAGATATGATCTCTAGAATGAATGAACAGAAAGAAATACTGAATGGACAGATAGACAAGTACCAAAAGTTGTATGTTTATGCAACCAATCAAAGTGAAAGACTTGAAGCAGAAATCATCTCTCTCAAAGAAGATTTGGAAAAATCAAATAAGAAGAATGAAGAAACCCTACCATTTTAAAAGGAAGGACTTGAAGCAGAAATCATCTCTCTCAAAGAAGATCTAGAAAAATCAAATAAGAAGAATGAAGAACTGCTACAAACATGTGAAGAACAAGAAAACTGGTTGAAGGAAGAAATTTTAAAATTAAATGATCAAGTAGAAGAAGCAAAAAGGGTCGAATAAAGCATGAAGAAGCAATGCCAAAAATTGGAGGTTGAGGTAAACATTCTCAAAGGTAAATTAGAACAAAAGGATAAACTCTTGAGGTTTCAAGATAGTACTAAGATTCTCGACAATATTCTTAGTAATCAAAGATCTCCTACTATTAAACTTGGTCTTGGTTTTCATGAAACTGTTAAAGGAGAATCTAGTTCACAAGGAAGTGCTAAAGATTCAAAGGATATCAATGCAAATCCTGAAGTGTTGAAAGAAGCAAAAGGTCAACCAACAATCATGAACTCTCAAAAGAAATCATTCCCTCCTTTGATCAATAATGTTGAATGCTTTAAATGTCATAATTATGGGCATGTTGCAGCCAATTGCAGGAGCAGATTGTTTCAGTCACAAACAAGCAGATTCTACACAGAAAGGTACTCAGGTGTCTTCAAGGGGTATTGTTTTTCATGCAACAAGTATGGTCATAAAGCAGCTGATTGCAATAGAAGAAAGAATAGAAAAACACATTATGATCCATATGCTTACTTTTCTGGTCACATAAGATGTTATGCCTGTAACAAATATGGACATGTAGAAAAGGAATGCAGGATGAATAGATCTGAGAAAGTGGACAATTTCCAGCACACAATTAGAAAGTTTAAGCAAAGTTGGAAAAAGAATGAATACCGGTCAGAAACGTAGGGAACATTGACCCTACTGCAGTCATCCGCTTCTCAAGCTTACTTCTCATAATGACTGCAGGAATGATGTGAGATACATTATAGAGATTAGTAATGTATCATCACAGGGGGAGCAATGTATGATGATTCTCATTATTCTGGTTATGTTTATTTCTGACAGAGCATCTGATGTGAAGAAGACAGGTACAGGTAGTACAACTTCAAGGGGAGATGAAGGAATGTGCAGTTTTCAATGTTTCACTTTCCATACGCGGATTCAGTGAACTAAAGCCGCGTATACACGCGATTTACAGTGGAGACAGTCGCATATGCACTTATGATAAGAAAATTTGTATGCCAGCTAAAGATCAGGAGTACAGGTTCAGGAGGAGCATCAGTCTGACTATTAATGATTGTATCATTGGCACTGTATCTCTTTATTTATTAGTTATAAATGATGATGACATGATATATGGTTTCTTATGATGAGATTATGAATAAGTCCTGATTGCTTTTTGCTGAAGAGTATCTTTTGTTTTCACACATGGATGAGATGGAAGTTTTATGATTCAGATCATGCAGAGATTATTGCTGATGACTTGTTGTTGAAATTATTCAGGTTGCACAAGCTAAGGAGGAGCCTTGGTCATATGGAAAGGGTGCTTGGATGCACATTTTCAGGGGGAGCATTAGCCTTGCTGAGTATAATGCATTGTTGGCATTATGATGTTTCTAAAATATGATATCTCTCTTGAGGCCTTTCTGGTATTGGTCATAAAAAGTCATATTTGTAAATTGATGAAAAGGTCATGTTGAGACCTATGATGTAAAAGTGTAATATTCAGTCATGTAAGGACTTGTTCAATTTTGTAAACCCACTTTGTTGGGTAGTTGAGTCAAAATGTGTAAACCCACTTGCTTGGGTAGCTAAGTCAAAATGTGTAAACCCACTTGGTTGGGTACTTGAGTTTCATATGTAAATCCACTTGGTTGGATCTTTGATGTAAGTATGAGTCCTTGGTGATAGGAAGGTCATAGAGTCATGTAATTCATTGAAAAATATGTTTGAAGATTCAACATGAACTCAGGGGGAGCATGGTAACTTCAGTGCACATCATATCTACAGAGCTCTTCTTTCTACAAGAGAAGAAAAAACTTGCTTTAGTTTTTATCCGCCCTTTTCCCTTGATGTCAAAGGGGGAGAGTGACATGGTGTTTGAATAGGGGAAGAATATCATTATGCTTAATGTATCTATCTATTGTGATCAAACACCATCGTGGTTGCCATCAATTCCAAAGGGGGAGATTGTTGGCAATATGATGCAGAGTGTTGTCCTTGATGGCAACCCACTTGATGAAGATGATGGCAACCTACTTGATGACGTTGTTATTGATGCTTGATGAGTTTATTAATGATGTAAATCTGATGTTCTACAAGTAGCTCAGAAGTACCAGAGAAAGAAATATCAGTAATGGCCAGAACAATGATGAAAAGTTTGTGACACAAAGCATAGGCGAGTTTGTTTAGGCGAAGTAGCGTATGTACAAGGAAATGTACGTGCCAAGTCGCGTATGCCTAATTGCGCTCTAAAGTTGTAAATACAGGGGTTCTTACCATGGTATTGACCCATTGTATTGAGCGCTTGAATATCTAATTGATCCCGTCCAGGAATACCATTAGAAATTGTGTGGCTTTGGCTCATGGTATTGACAAAGGCTAAACCTATATAAGGAGAAGAAATTCATAGTGCAAGGGGGTGCATAAGTCTAGGTTTGAATGAATACTTCACTCTGAAGTATGTCTGAATGGAAAGGGTAACAGTTTGATGATAGATCTGAATCTATGATGCACCTATGAAGAAAATGATGAAGAAATATCTCTAGATATGAAATGTATATGTATCTTCTAGATCTGTTTATGGAATGATTAGATCTGTGATCTAGCGAATCTGAGCTGAAGCAAAGAATGAAGATCTGAGTTGTTTATCTGTTCTGGAGAGCTGCACTGCCCTAACATGTCTGAAGAGCTATACGCAGGTTCGTCGAGGAGGAAGCGCATATATATGCGGATTGTATTCAGAAAAAGCGCGTATGAGAATTGAAGTCAGCTTTGAAATGTGCGTAGATGTATACGCAGGTTGGTATTTGTGAAAGCGCGTATATACGCAAGTTCAGTGAAGAAAAAGCGCGTATTCAATTTAGGGTTTGCTGAAGTATGTGGTATGAAATGTCTGATCTGTTATGCTATTCTACTGCTATCTGTCAATGATGATCTGGGTTGTTCGAATATTAATTATCCTGCTATAAGAGCAAGTTGTTGGTTTGATTAATGTTCCTTGAGCTTAATTGTGTGGGTTGGATCCAGTATGAAAATTGATGAAACGTGGTCCATAGAGGTGCTAAGGGTTGTAGCCTTTAGTCAGGGGGTTGTAGCTCCCTTCCAGGTGAGGCTGGTAAACGAGAGCAGGGGGTTGTAGCTCCCTTCCAGGAGAGGCTGGTAAACGAGAGTAGGGGGTTGTAGCTCCCTTCCAGGAGAGGCTGGTAAACGAGAGAAGGTTGTAGCCTTATGCAGGTGGGTGCCTACGTGCTGGTATGAGTCCGCGCCAGTACATGGCTGTAAGATGCTTTCTCTATAATAAAATATTGAAGGCTGAGACAATGACAGCGGTGGTTTTCTCCCGACTTAGGTTTCCACCTAAAAATCCTGGTGTTCATGTGTGTTGCTTATGTGTGATGGTTTATTCTGTTATTACTGCACATGCTTACTGTTAACTAAACATATGATGAATGAATGATACATAGACCTATGTAAAGGAATAAATGCATAATAAGATCTCTGTGTATACGCGAGTTTTATGAAGGATATCCGCGTGTATATGCTAGTTGGCTTCAACAAAGTAGCATATGGGTTTTAGTGAATGGAAAAGTAAAAAGTTTTGAGTAAGTCCTAAATACTGATTCACCCCCCCCCCCCCCTCTCAGTATTTTTCCCAACAGTTCTATCTCACACTGCTTTTTTACAGCCAGCTGATGTCCTTTATGCAACCAGGACACCATGTAGGGAGTTGGATGCTCCCTTGTCTTCAACTTCAGCTTTTCTATTACCTCAGTGGAAACCAGATTATCCGTGCTGCCACTATCAATGACTAGCTGGTAGCATTTCCCTTGGAATTTGCATATGCTTCTAAACAAAGTCTTCCTTTGTGCAGGCTCAGTGACCTCTTTGGCTTGCTTCAACATGACCTTATTCACCACCAAGGATTATCCCCTCTCTGGAAGAATTTCTACCTCAATTTCTGCCTCTTCTCTAGCCTGGGCAACAACAACATTCCTTGGACCAGCACCCACATTATCTGGACATTTATAGTGCTTGTGTCCCACTTTCTGACATCTATAACACCTCAATTCTCTACCCCTCCCTCTGTCTCTGCCTCCTCTTCCTTTTCCTCTGTAATAACCCTTCTGCCCCTTTCATCATCCTCTGTAGATGCATTCTGAGGTGAGCTACTGTCAACTTCATCACTGGGTGTAGTAGGCTTTCCTCTACCACCCTGACTTCCCTTCCCATAGAAAGTACCTCTCTTCTTGGCAGATTGTTTCCTCAGGAGTTTCTCCTCTGCTTTCAAGGCCATTTGATAGGCCTCTTCCACTGTCTTAGGAGACAGGAGACCAATCTCATCTTGGATTTCCAGCTTGAGACCATTCACATATCTGGGATTTATCTCAGGAGTGTCTTGGAATTGTCCAACCCTTATGCTTACTCTGTAGAATTCCTCTGTGTATTCTTTTACTGCTAGCAACCTCTATCTCAGGTTCTACATTTGTTTATACACTGTCAGCTGGTAGTCACTAGGCAAGAATTTACCTTTTAATTTAGCCATCATTCTGGTCCAGCTCTTGATAGGTTGCTTGCCAACTCTCCTCCTCTCTGCCTGCACTCCATCCCACCAAAGTGCAGCATGTCCCTTCAGCTTTGTTACTGCAAACCTGACCTTCTTATCTTCACTTATTTCTTCATAATCGAAGCACTTGTTTAATTCATTTATCCATTCCACCAGCTCCTTTGGATTCAGCCCCCCTGCATAGCTTGACACTTCAATTCTGTGTTTAACTGCAGACCCCAGAACAGTTCTAAGGAGCCTCATGTCAGGAGGAATCTCAACATTTTCTTCTGCTTCTTCTGTCTCAGGTTCGCTGATGTCTTCAGGATCTCTGGGCTGTCTTCTCTCCATGGCATCTATTCTAGCTTCGACCCTCTGCAACATCCCCAACACCTCAGCGTTGGCAACAGGTCTTCTTCTGCTAGCACCTCTACCCACTCGGATTGCCATGTCAGCAAAAAAAAACTCAGAACACCCTTTGATACAACAAATGACGAAAGTACGCTGAAAGGTCCACTTACGGAGAGCTGGTCAATGGTGACGTGGCTCCGTGAACTTCCCTTTGAAATCCCGGTCTATTTCTTCCTATTAATTATCAAATTCGCGGAATTTGATAAATAACACTATCCGCAATGTTTAACTTTATATTATGTCCCCGAACCTTAATTCAGGCCTCTCTGGACTTTACATTAGTCTTCCAAGCTTATGTTAATACTCCACGCATATAGATCAAACTTTACAATGGGACTCTCGCTCCGGGCCCACCTCTATGTCCAACAACCAATCAAAAGTACGCCCGTACCTTAGGTTAAACTTCGCGCATCTCTGTCAGGCGACCACCGTCCGATGTCTCTGCCCCAGATCGACGGCCCTTGTCGATATCGCTCGACGTCCTCGTACTGGCTTTAACGTGCGATGGGGATACGAAATATGGTTTTGTACTTTCGTCTGGTACCACGCATCAAAGGCTCTGTGGAATCACTCTGATTCAGAAAATACCGCCTTTTCACCAAAAGTGGTGCGATATGGGCAACCCACTTTTTAAAACCACTCGCGGTTTTTCTACAGTGATCGACCAAGGTAAACGCGGGGTTACGTTATTCCTTTTTTCTTTTAACTCGCGTCCAGACTACGGTTCCAGTTCGAAAACAACACCTCTATTTCTTTATGAAGTGGGAATCTACCAATTCAAATAGTGTCACGACCACACTTCTTCTGCACAGACCCACCTGCGGGTAGCGCGGACTTAACAGAGTTCATTCGGATAAATTAAGGGAATTCAAGGACAAAGAATGGAATTACCATTACACAATTGCCTCGCAGTTAACCAATTCTTCACAAATTATAAATACAGGCAATTTGGACATCAACAGGACTTGGATTTTATTCAACCGGAAGAAATTTCTCAATACACAGAGTTTATTGCAGAAATCTCTCTTTCTTTTTTTTCTCTCCCTCTTTCTACATCCGAGGGATTACAATTTTATACAATAACATATGACTCTTCAGTTCCTCTGAGAGGACCGTTTTAGGAAATCAACAGCCTAATTAAAATAATTCAACTAACTGGAATATGACAGCTAGACTAACTGGACTATTCGACTTCTACGACTCTAATTGATCTAATGATACAATGAGCTAAGGTATTGACACCTAGCTGTAACAACTCGACTGTTTTCAAACCCTCCTAGCCACAGCATGTGGACAAAACTCCTACATTGCTGGCTAGTGTCTAATGCCCCTGCATCAAGAGGCCTCGTTTCCTTCGGGCAGGTTGAGGTCACCAAGAAGACTATATGATGTAACCTCTTGTTTTTTTTCAAATGAATAAAAAGAGAGGATCTACCAAACTTATATATATATATATATATATATATATATATATATATATATATATATATATATATATATATATAATTTTGAAATATTTAATATTTAAACATAACTAACATAGTCAACTATAAATTTATTATAATAATTTACTCTAAAGAGTGACAATCTTCGTCAACCATCTTCAACTATAATCAATCCTATGTTCATTACGTAAAACAATAACTTAGTGAACAATATTAACCATGGTCAAACAAGCTCAACCATGGTCACCCTTGGCAGTGGTGATAAACCAAAGTCAACCATGGAGAATATGCTCAATTTTTCCCAACTATGATCAACATGGTTTAACAATGTTTTATATGATTAAACCATAGTCAACTTCATGGCTGCCCATGGTCAACCAAGTAGTGTGAAGAAGGCCAAAAGTGATCAACACATGTTCCATATCAAGAAAGCCAACCATGATCAATACATGCCCCACCATGATCAAGCATATTCAACCATAACAACATAGTGAAATATGGTTAACCATAATCAACCAAAATTAACGACAATCCATCATAAGGAATTCTCAAATTAATAACTTTACTTTAATGTTTTCTTAATTTAATCAAATATAGTAATTTAATTATTTTGTTCAATTATTGTTGTTATTTTCAAGTTAGACATTTCACATCCGCCCACTCTTCATAAATCATATCTCCCATCAAATGATACGGTATCGCTGACTTTTCCGTGCACTACAATATAATATACTAGAGGAATATTGACAAACAATTAAACACGAAAGGCGTAAGGTTCTGCTTTTAATATTTTCCGGGTGACTCTTCCGCCCTAGAAAAGCTATCGTATCGGAAGGCATATTAAACAGATAACTTGGAATCTGAACTTGTAAATGCCTTTATGGCTACAAACTAATATATTCGATGGAAAGTTGGGATGTTAAAATTGCTGAGAGATTGTGAATACTCTGAAGATTGCGTTCATCCGGATTTCAAACCAGGGTAGACTTAAAACGATAATATTATGCGAGTATTTTCGGGCAGCTAGTTTAGAATATCAGGGAAAGTTATTTTTCAAATTCCAACTAAAATAAATGATGCGAACAATTTTTGATACGCAGATATGGCTTAATTGAGGGCTGAAACTGCAAGCTTATTTCAATGGTCACCGAAATTTCCACCCAAAATGATGCGGTTTAATCAAACTTTAACCCGCTCCATAGCGCAGCGGGGCCACAAGAATAAGTGCCTCCGTATGCTTCGGAATCGCCCAGTTTTCCAAAATTGGAATATTATGGTAACAAACATGTAACATTCTGAGTTTGACGGCGCAATCAGCAGTGAGCTTGCGTTTATATTCTTCTATAAACCCAATATAACTTATCATTATAACTTCCATAGATGTAATTATGCTACATAACACAATACACGAACACCATATAAGTTATGTAACAAACTTATAGTGGAAATCTGATTGGGTTCATTTATTCGTGTATATAATTTGTTTTGGCTTAATGGTTAATACTATGTTTTTGTTTTTAAGAGGTCACTGTTTCAAAACAACAGGGGGTAGAGTATGTATGCCTTGGTACACTTAGAAGTCAAATCTCTCAGAAGGTTTTATACACCAATTGGGTGTAGAATATAACTTTCTACATAATACTAGATGCCCTAAAACTCACTATAACAGGCCTACAGTATGCCCTACACTAAAATTGTTTCATAATACTAATACGCCTCGTGTATACTTACACTTATATATAACTTTCTATATAATACTAACAAGCTTTGTGTATGCGCTAAAACTACTTCTTACTGTAACACGCGTGGAGTATGCCCTAACACTGCTTCTACTTGACAATTATCATGCCCAAAAACTGCTTCGTAGAGTACTGCTTCTTACTGTAAAAGGCCTAGAGTACTACTTCTGCTTGACAATTATCATGTACATAAATTACTATAACAAGCCTTGAGTATGCCCTAAAATTGCTTGACAATTATCGTGTACACAACTTACTGTAACAGGCATGGAGTATGCCCTAAAACTACACAACTTACTTCAACACTCCGGGAGTATGCCCTAAAATTCATTGACAATTATCGTGTACACAACTTATAGTAACAGGTGTGGAGTACTCCCTAAAATTGTGTAACTTACTATAACACGTGTGGAGTATGTATGCGGTAAAGCAGCTTGACAATTATCATGTACACAACTCACTGTAACTGGTCTGAAGTGTGCCCTAAAACTGCGCAACTTATTGTAACATTGTTGGAGTATGTACGTCCTAAAATTGCTTGACAATTATCATGTACACAACCTAACAGGGGTGAAGTATGCCCTAAAACTACACAACTTACTCTAACACTCTTGGAGTATGTACGTCCTAAAACCGCTTGACAATTATTATACACAACTTACTCTAATAGGTGTGGAGTATGCCCTTAAACTTCTTCTGCTTGACTAAGAGCTCATTTTTCTAAGAAAATAGGTTAATCACCCAAGATCCATAGACATCTCACACTACTGAAAGTTTACCTTTTTTTTTTCAGAAAGAAAAAAACACTGTATTATATAACAGTTCATAAGTCAAGTCATTACATTCTCAGCTGCATATAGATGAGAAAATCATCATCCACATCGCCATAGAGATCCCAGAACCTCTTCTAAGAAAGACAAAAGCCTAAAAAACCATGGCGGGATCACGAATCCGTGGAGGGCATAATTCCACTCCAGTCAAAATTTCCAGACATGATAAACTGTCTTATACAGCCATTTGAAACATCATATGACAAAAAGAACCTGTATCTCCTTTGTGTGAAGGCCAAAAGCATCTAAGAATGTTACCATTATCTGCTCAGATTCAGCATTAAAGACCATCTAAATACATACCAAGTATAAGAAAAAACAGGCTCTCCTGGAGAAGATTTGAATCGACATGTGATCATTAGCCTCTATTTGTTAATAGATGTGTGTTGAAGATGTAGGAAAAAAGACATAACAAGCTCGCTTGTGAAAAAACAAAGCAAACTCGATTGAGAGGTGTGCGCCTGTGGGAAAACATAGCAGGCTCGCTTGATAGGTTTGGTTCAAAATTAGGCTTGCTTGATAAAAACTTAGCAGGCTCACTTGAGAGGAGTGGTTCATTTCATGCTCGCTTGGGAAAAAGTGTTGTGTATGTGTTCGCTTGGAAAGAAGAAATAAATAAGTAGCAGACTGTATTAGAAGCAAAAAAAATACCTATATATAAAATATGATATAGACCATAGCTGGATAATATAATAGGACCGGCACTCCAGCAGGGGAGATAAGATTCTATGGAATTGGAATAGAGTTGTTCCAAATTTGTGCCCCATTCCTGAAGTGAACAACCTGCAAAATCCCAAAAAATCCATTGATACCTCTTTTTGATAACCCGTCAGCCCTCATGTTGTTTTCTCTATAAATGTGAGAGATAGGAGGATTATCCATTCTGTGCCATAATCTTTGCATCCTCTTGAGCCAACCCTGTAGTCCGGGAATGTTCATATGCTGGCGACCAGAGATGCAATCAATAATCAATTTAGAATCTCCTTAGATATGGACCTCTATCAAATTTATGTTGACTGTAGCAAGAAGTCCACCCCATAAGGCCATAATCTCCGCTTTCTTGTTGGTTCCTGGACCCCCATTCCAATGTAAGTGGATCCTTTCTCTCTGAGACAACTTAATCGAAGCAGCACAACATATAATGCCCTCTTTGCACGCTCCATCAAAGAAAATTGCAGGGATGGATATCTGATGTGGTCGAATTCTGTGGGATCCATCCATCGTCTTAATCTCAGTTGGAGTCCATTCATCAACCCATCTCATTATGGGAGCAAATATGTAGGGAAGGATAAATGGAGTACCATCAAAGATAAGCCTATTCCTAGCCAGCCAAACTTCTTGGATGAGAAAAAATTGGAGAAATCTAAACTTGCTATTTAATTTATCCTATTCTCCAGCAGCAGAAATAAAGTATTTCGGTGCCCAAGATGGCTCAAGTATATGAACACTGAGTAATTTCCATGCCTCCTTAAAGACCACTAAAGAGTTATGATGATTACATTAACCACAATATATTTATGTTTCAACAATATACACGGTAAACCTTCACAATTATCACTAACTTGTCATATAAAATGATTGTGATTCAACCCATGAAAAATTACTCCGAAGTTCGAACTGTATAAATATCACAATAAAGCAAATTATTTGTAGAAATAAAGATAAATTCCCAATTTTTCTTATAAGAAACAGCGTCCATGGCCTGCATCTTTTATACCGTATACTGTTTGTGTACAATATCCTGACCTATTCTTCCATTACACAAAACCTGCTATTCCGGCCGACCTCTCAATTCGACGGTTAGTCAAGCAGATGAACTAGATTAAACCTGCAGACTAAATATGATATAGTACAAATAATGAATGTTCTACCCAAAATGGCAATATGGCTGTAAACCAGTCCTGATATTTCAGGTTGGACTTATTCCTGAACATATAAATCTGACGAAAATAAACAACAAAGGTCATTTCGCCCCAACAGTGAGAAACGCATGGCTGCAAATAGCCTAATAACAGGCTGTGCAGTGTCGTCCATAACGCTATAGGTGGTTAGCCGGGGTCAAGTAGAAACAACTCTTCCCAGACATGGAAGCTCCTCATTCATCTATATATATATATATATATATATATATATATATATATATATATATTAACAAGTTTTAGACATAATAATCTGACGCAATACTCATTGGACGGACAAGTAATTGAAATTTATATAAATGGTAATGTTTATCCGTATGAGAAATCTATGTGAATGGAAGTTATTTATCCTAAAAGCAATTCAATGACCTCTAACTATTAGGTCTATCTGGCTAAGTAACGCACCTTTGCTTTTGGAAAACAACCATTTAATCGTTACATGAAAGTATGAAATATTCAATTAAATATACTGTACATAAACAATATTATATATTGAATGTTCAGAAAAGATAGATCGAAAGAGTAACAAAAACACCGAGTGCTTCAATTATTTCTGGATTTCCAAATTATATTTTCATATTGCAAACATAGAACGCAGTATGGTTGGTCAGTGAGGAAAACATCAAAGATAGTTGCTAACAAATATATATGATAACAAGTCCTATTACCTGTACAAAATTTCTACAAAAAGACGTTCCCTAATTTGAGGCATCGTCCTCTTCTCCCGTAGGATGAGAAAAAAACATTTCATTAAGTAACACTTCGGCCTGTTTTTCTAGCATAATAAATAAACTGTTAAACTGTTCGGTGAGAAGGTTTGCTCTTAGGGTTTTGGAGTCCAATCAGAGACAGGACTATATATGTCTGAGAGTTGCTCTACATGAAATAAAATTATGTGTCGTGCATTTTTTGGGGGCGAACATCTTAGCCCTTTAAATTCTCCATTTCTTTAGGATAGCCTAGACCATTATCACTGGTATGTTTTCACCAGCAGGATTTTCAAGCTTGGTTGGCCTGGCCAAAAACGTTGGGATCTCGTCACCAGCCATGATCACAGTCACCTGTCCCTCGGCCAGTTTTTCATCGGAGAATGTAAGAAATATTTCATCATTCTTGTGATCATTCCCATTAAATTCCCCAACCCCTCCGGCGCTTTCATTTCTCGTTGCTTGACTGACACCAGACTTTTTCCATTTCGAGAAAACTAGAACGATCAGAGCAACCGCCACCAACATTAGCATAGAGAGGACTCCACCCATCAAATATGGAACTGGCGATTGCCATACTGAGGGCGTGCTAGTACTTTCCTTGTTGCTTTCCATCAATATAGATGCACCCTTCTCACAAATCACTCGAATGCCCAACATTAAACATTCATCATATGCTTCCGTCTGCTGTATATATAGACATTGGTATCCATTGTACTGATCTTTGTAATGCTGCGAGAGAATAATGCTTTAAAATGAGCATATATTAAAATATTCTGTGGGGCATAGTCTACAACTTTGGAAATAAAAGAAGAAAACCACTGAATATATCATGACCAATCGTAGCAGTGAGGCAATAATGTCTCTATTTTTTACCTTCTATATCTATGCATCCTAAGTGAGAAAGAATGTGTTATTTTTGTTAAACATAGCTAATTACTCAGGTATAGAGAGTGGTGTTAGAGGTAAGTCAATTGACTTAAGTGGAGTTAATTCTAGTTAAGTTTTATTTTGGGTAAAAGTAGAGTAGTAGAATTTAGTGTGTGGTTGAATGTTAAACTTATTTTAAATTTGTTTTTAGTCAAGGAAAGTTAAATACTCTTCATTGGATTTATTGTAATCATCAAATTTGTAAGATTAATTAAAAAGCATTGTGTGTGTTAAATTTTGTATCTTTCTTTCTCTAAGTTCTTCACCCACTCAACTAGCTAGGCTGGCATCCTATTTTGTAAGATTAATTAAAAAGCATTGTGTGTGTTAAATTTTGTATCTTTCTTTCTCTAAGTTCTTCACCCACTCAACTAGCTAGGCTAGCATCCTATTTAAGTGAGTAGGGGAACCCACCTATAAAGTGTACTGATCTGCAATATCCAAACCCATAGAAAGGTCTTCCCCTTACCCGATCAGAAGGCTATTCTTCCAGCCTTTCCTTTCAGCTATGGAGTAGGTAATTATCTAAATTGATCATTGTAATACCTTTCACCAAATTCATTGTAATCATTAAATTTGTGTCTTTCCTCCTCTACATTCTTCTTCTCCCAGCTTCCTCAATATAATATTATGCCTATTTTCCATAATTCTGTTAGAAGGTGTAGGATTCATGTTTGATCACCTCTTAGATACACGCTAGTAACACTAGATGGTCAGTGTACATGACTTCTATTTTGCAGAGAGAAGCCTATATATTGTTTGTACTGGTGATTTCTTGAATATTTGAAAGTAACGACACGGAGGGCCCTCTAAAAGAGTAAGAGACTTGTTAGATTATAACCACAAGGTTAGAAACAAGGTAATGGAGACCTGCCCTTATCTATTCGAGGCCGGAGAGGTCAAAGCCATTTAGGTAACCTCATCCAAATGGTATAGCGGATAAACTTTACAGAAAATTCACACAGGATTCAGCAGAAAATTTTAGGGATTCTTCAACTTCGCATTATTAGCCAATTATCTGGTCCATAAATTTTACCAATCGCCTCTTAAAAAGATTGCAGTACATTTCGGTTTCTTCACCTACGTGTTGTCCGGAGAAAGAGACATGTCTCACATCCCAAAGGTATAGAATATTTCATGATATTGCTTAGACTTTGCAAAAATTAAATGTGGAAGTTACGTTTAACTACATTTATACCTTTCTCCTAAATTTAGTGCTACTTTTTTTTAATAAATGAATTCTTACGAGATTGACATTACATAGACATACACGACTCGAATATGCATCCTCTTTATGGTCAAGCGTGACAAAAGAGGTTTTATTTGCCGGTGATAAATGCACCCTTTGAATCACATAATCGAATAAAGTGTCTATTGTTAGCGGGTAATTCAGTTAGTAGCACTACGGATATTTTTTTCGTTTGCTGAGTGATGCGAACTCGAGAGACCTTTTCACAATTATAAATACTAGCAGTTGTCCCAAAAGGTGCAAAGAGAGGCCGATAGGATTTTTAAATTGAAATTGTTGAATTGAAAAAGTTAAACTTGATTTGAAATAATAATGGTTGAATTAGATTTAAATTGTTTAAAGTTTAATGAATTTGAAAAAATCTCAAAGCTATAAACCATGCAAGAGATCAAAATAAAACAGAACAGCTCTATTTTGTCTTCTATTGTGGTAAAAAAAACTCACATACTCAATTTGTGGCATTTTCAAGTCCATTTTCTTAGCATATTGAGTACTCTTCCAACGTTGTTCTGCAATATTAGTTTGTTGTTATATCATTAAACAGACCAAAATTTGGTTGAGTTGTTGTGTGTTGGGACACTGCCCATGGCATTTAGTGGGAGTTGGCCTAAAACGAGAGGAATATGCTAAGGGGACACTGGGTGTACTCCTAACAGTGCTTACCGTATAATAGTCTTGGTTGAACCTTGCCAACACTACTAATTTGAACGATAACAAGCTAAAACAGGAAATTCCGCAAAAGTTTAGCATGAACTTGCAAGGTGTAGTTCGAGATATTTTTGAAAAGTAATTCTATTTTTGAAAAGGTAACTCTATTTTGTAATTCACTTTAATAAAATAAGTCTTATATTTAGCAGTTGAGTCTAAAAAGTGTATCTCATGTATGACTTAGATTAATCTCAAAAATAGAATAAGGAATACTCGAAGGAACTAACCATGCAGAAACCCTTAAGTTCTACTGTTTTAAGCTAAAAGATGTAAGGATATAGAATGAGTACCCTATGCCACAACAAACACTTGTAGACCATTATAATGTTACAAACTTGAGTACCAAAGTCCTTTGCCGAAAGAACAATGAGAATGTTCTTGCCTCATACATGGGTTCACCGCAAGACAAGGAGGCATTCTTAAAATATTTTTGAACTCAAGAGTATTGCTTGCAATTGCTCTTCATATTCAGCCAAATCATTGATACTCCTGTAAGGAATACGATTGCATTATATTGTCCTACAGTATTGTTACACTAAAGTTTAAATAAGACAATAGGCTGTAACAGTATCTAATTTATAGGTACTCTGTCGAGAATAATACTTATACATACCATGCTCAGCCTCTTTCTTTCAAGGCCTAGAAATATGTTTTAGTTAGAGGAAATGAACAGGTATGGCAAGTTAACCAGAATCTTATAATCTAGTAGTAATTGGGATGGACATGAACCCCAAAATGGGGATGACTGAAAACACACCTGTCTTTTTGAGGCAGTCATCCAAGTCTTCTGATTGGATTCTTTTCAACAAATTATCTCCAGTAATTTCAGAAATACTATTTGATGCATTTAAATTATTCCCACCAGAAAATATGGTGTAAACACTATATTATTGCAAGGTCTGCTACTTAAACAATCAAGTACTTGAAGCAGTCATCACATCAATCTTCCACAGACTTCAACCAACTCAAGTGATTAACAAGGAAACTAAAATTTTATGTTTAATACAGTAGCTCACTAAACAAAACCAAAAATCTCTACCTATTGTAAAAGAGAAGATAAAAATAGCATAAGTGCAATTCGAGTATGGCTTACTCTAGGCAAAAAAAATATATTTCCAAAATCAACTTGTGATAGGCAACGATCAATCATTACAGGAAGCCATGTTCTCTATTCTGTTTAATATGTCTATAATATAAAACCATAAACACTCTTTTTCTTTAATTCCATCTTCATTATTTTTCAATAATGCTCCACCAAGTTTCTGCAATAGCGGTATGCAGGAATGGGGAAAAATGTTTTGGGGGCATGTAAAGACAACACCCAAATTTTAGGAAAATCATGGGTAACATTGGGGTTCCAATTCCAAATCTAGGGAACCCTGTACAAAATGCTAAAAAATAAAAATTCATTATATGAGAAACAATGACGAGTCAAAAACATGAATAATAAAAGCATGCAATAGATATTTACGTTTGTTTTAGGGTTTTGCATATTTTGTTAATTTTTAAATGTACTTCTTCTAAGGCCATTGGAAAAAAATTATGAGGCAACAACCAGGAGTCCCGGTTTTTTGGAGGGGGATGCCAGGAAACCCCTAGAAAAGGGAAATGTTCCCTTCATTGTTTCCCCAAGTTTCACTAAAAAGGGGACATGGGGAAACGTCTCCCACTCAATTTCCCCGTCTTCGTACCATGGGAAGCATGGGGATGTGCCACCCACCATGTCCCCGCATGTAAAATTGCTTTTCAAAGTGAATACGCAGTTAGAGAGATATACTTGTGAATCATCACAAAAAAACCATGCAATCTCTGCAATGATGTTTGTTCTTTCAAGGAAAAAGGAACAGAGTGAAGCTAGATCAAAGTGAATGTGGTTAGAGAGATATACTTGTGAATCATTGCAAAAAACTATTCAATCTGTGCAATGTGGTTTTTTCTTTCAAGGAAGAAGTGAGATATACTTGTGAATCATCACAAAAAAACCATGCAATCTATGCAATGTTGTTTGTTCTTTCAAGGAAAAAAGAACAGAGTAAAGCTAGATAATTTAGCATCCTGCCAAAGAAAAGGTACCTTATATGATAAGAACTACAGAAACCTTAAATGCAGAGATGAAACTGTAAGACAAAGTATATTGAATGCTTTCTCAGCCTTGTATTTCATCTGGTTTCTAGATACCCTTTTCTTTCTCAAGGTTTGGAGATAAATATCCCGAGGTAAGTTATGTCAAGAGTAATTCTAATTCATTAACAATAGTGTCATTAAGGGCACTAAAGGCTCCCCAAAATAAAAGTGAAGTTTACAAAAGACCACAGCAACTACAGTACTGTCATATAACTAAAATGCTTAAAGAAAACAAGGAAGAAGTATACACTGGAAGAGATTATCACCTTCTCTTCATCACCAAGCTTTTCAAAGAACTTTGTTAATGGCTTAACATATTGAGCAAGGGTTGCAATTTTGTTCGGATCAATATAATCTATGCCACAGCAAGTAAGATCAATTGTAGTAGCTTTGAAGCTAATTTCTTCCAGTAAGGCTATAGTTTTGTACCAACACCAAGCACCAAATCCACCTCCATGTACAAGTACAAAATGTTTTGTCTCCAAAGCAGCCGATAATTTAGCATCCTGCCAAAGAAAAGGTACCTTATATGATAAGAACTATAGAAACCTTAAATGCAGAGATGAAACCGTAAGACAGAGTATATTGAATGATTTCTCAGCCTTGTATTTCATCTGGTTTCTAGATACACTTTTCTTTCTCAAGGTTTGGAGAGAAATATCCCGAGGTAAGTTATGTCAAGAGCAATTCTAATTCATTAACAATAGTGTCATTAAGGGCACTAAAGGCTGCCCAAAATAAAAGCGAAATTTACAAAAGACCATAGCAACTATAGTACTGTCATATAACTAAAATGCTTAAAGAAAACAAGGAAGAAGTATACACTGGAAGAGATTATCACCTTCTCTTCATCACCAAGCTTTTCAAAGAATTCTGTTAATGGCTTAGCATTTTGAGCAAGGGTTGCAATTTTGTTCGGATCTGTGGAATCTATGCCACATCCAGTAAGATCAATTGTAGTAGCTTTGAAGATGATTTCTTCCAGTAAGGCTATAGTTTTGTACCAACACCAAGCACCAAATCCACCTCCATGTACAAGTAGAAAATGTTTTGTTTGCAAAGCAGCATTTATTTTAGCATCCTGCCAAAGAAAAGGTACCTTATATGATAAGAACTACAGAAACCTTAAATGCAGAGATGAAACTGTACGACAGAGTATATTGAATGCTTTCTCAGCCTTCTATTTCATCTGGTTTCTAGATACCCTTTTCTTTCTCAAGGTTTGGAGAGAAATATCCCGAGGTAAGTTATGTCAAGAGAAATTCTAATTCATTAACAATAGTGTCATTAAGGGGACTAAAGGTTGCCCAAAATAAAAGTGAAATTTACAAAAGACCACAGCAACTACAATACTGTCATATAACTAAAATGCTTAAAGAAAACTAGTTGATTAATTTACATCTTATACTTTGACCTTAATTACGAACATCTATCAAGAAGCAACAGTTAGAACATACTAGGAATATTTTATTGCAACTTGAATATGCTCAAATTTATTGGAAATTTAAATAGGAAGACTTGATAATAGATATTAAGCTTGACATGAGAAAACTGCAAATTAGTTAGAGTTTCAAACAAACTGTTCAAAGCAGCAGGCATGAGTTATTTTGCATGCATATTAATAGATCAAGAAAGACAGCACAATTTTTGAAAGTCATTTAAGAAATCCTGAAATGACAAGTTAGTTTACAAGCCTATATAGAGTGCCTGTAACAAGATAGCTAATATATAGGAATGACAATTCTAACTTCCCTCTAAAATATTTCAGTGTGAAACTCAAAAATTAATAGATAACAATCTCTTATAAAACAAAATTTTGACTATGGTTAAATTTATTTTGCATGGAAAGGATAGGCGTGCGCATTTTGGAAAATGAAACAAAATAAAGGGTCCTAAAAGGCCTCATAGACAGTTCTTTGAATCTCGGACAGTGCAGTTATTGTCAAAGAACAATTTGACTTCTTCCAGTGTGAGTAGTAAAAGTATTTAAGCAACATAAATCACGTGCATGCATATGTTCATATAGACCTATATTGTGTTGTTGATAAAGCAAGAATGTGGCAGTGCTATATGTTGGGAAAGTAGTAGGTATTCCAGTTTTGCAGAAAATGACCATTTACTTACCATATCATCTCCTAACTGTAATGCCTCTTGTAGCCTGCCTTTAAAGAAAAGGCCCCTTATCAGCTTTTTGCATGTCGAAAGACAGGGAGTGAAACCTTGTCTTGACATTTCATGTAAAAGTTCCAAGGCCTTAGATACATTGTTTTACACACAGTGTCCCTGAATCAAAGCATCATATGTACAGTCTTCAGCAAAGACAGATCCCACCTTCATTTCTTTTAAAAGCAGTGTTGCTTGTTGTGCCTTCCCGGTTTTGCAAAATTCATAGATCAAAGCATTGTATGCAACAACACCAGAGATATATCCTTTAGTCAGCATTTCGTCTTTTAACCTGAAAGCTTCATCCACCCTGTCTTGCCTACATAAAAATAGGGATCAACATTTTGAATTTTCTCAAATAGGGACACAAATGTTTCAGCGACATCAAATTGAGAAGTGCCAATGCATTAGTTGTCTTCCCTTCCTTTCAATTTCCTTTAATCAGATGATTGTAAGTGTCAGAATCAAGCACTAAATTCCTTTCCAGCATTTTGTCCAGCAGCATAGATCCAACCCATGTGTTGCCTGTGTCATAGGACTCGCTAATAAGTATGTTGCCAACAAATAATTTTTTAATGTAGCTCTTCTTCAAAACCTCATCCATCAACTTTAATGCCTCAGGCAGCATGCTCCCACTACAAATACTGCCAACTAATTTTCTATAAATGTTGAAATCAGGAACCCAACCATTGCATACTATTGAATCCCAGAGTGTCAGAGCTTCATTTATTTTTCCTTCTTCACATAAACCTGTCAAAAGTGTGGTGTATGTAACATTGTCAACTTGCAGTCCCCTCTCCAACATTTCCTCTAACAGTGATAGCCCATCCATTGCCATCCTTTGCTTGCTCATGGCAGTGATGAGGACATTGTAAGTAGCCAGATCAAGTTGAAAACCCACATCCAATAGTTCATCTAGCACCTTGAGTGCCCATTTAACTTGCCGCCGGATACAAAGAACTTTGATTATTGCAAAGTAAGCATGAGGAGCGGGTACCTGACCCCTCTGCAGCATTTCACTCTTAAGTTTCATGACATCCTCTGTGTTTCCCTTTTTACACGCTTCCTGTATAAGCATATTAAAATCCGGAAGCATGGATCTGTCTAGTATCTCAGCTAGGTCCTTTTCAGCCTCAATGCCTTTTTCCTCCATGCACAGCCCACCTAAAGTGCTATAACTTACTACTTTAGTGACACCTGTGTGGGCATCCCTCTCCAGCTTCACTCCAACATTCTTGAGGGCAGATGCAGAAAATCCCTTTACCAAAATATCGAAAATATCAGGCGTAAGACTACACCCATTTCTCATCATCTCCCCCAAAAAAAATTTCGCTTCCTCCATATTGTGCTCCTTGTAGAATCCAGCAAGAATAACTTGGTAAGTCAATATGCTTGGCTCAACACCTCTTTCCAACATATCACACAAGACCTCTCTTGCCTGCACTGACATGCCCTTTCTGCAGAGACCACCAATGAGAGCATTGTATGAAATGGCATCAGGCTTAAGACGCCTCTGAAAAACCTCACTCACGAAAAGAAAAGCATCTTTAAGCCTGCCTTGCCTACAATGCCAAACGATGAGGATACTGTAAGTGATCACATCGGGAACGAAACCTAATTGGGCCATCTCATGAAGATACAAGCAAGCCTTGTCTAAATCCCCAAGTTTACACTGAGCAGAAATGAGTTTATTGCAAGTAGAAGTATGCGGCGCAAGGCCTTGTTCCGATTCCAACTTCTGGGTTGAGCTTCTTACACTGTAAATAACAACAAAGGAGAAACCACTTGCAGATCTGCGGAAACTGCAATCAGTCACAGTTTACAGTCTGCAAAGTCACAGTTCCCAACTCAGAAGCACAGTAACACCAAATACAAGATATAAAAAATAACTAAAAAACAGAAATACTGACATAATAGGAGAGAAAACCCAAGAAATATAAGACACCATGAAACAATACCTGACGAGCTTCATGCCTGTAGAGCCTTGAGAAAATGTATTGGAAGCAGATGTTTTGTAACAAAATGTAGCGTCCGATTCCAAGTTTTGGGTTGAGCTTCTTACACTCTAAATAACAACAAAGACATGGTCTGCTCGGTGTCGAAAATGCAACCAAGTGGGTGAACTACCACCTCTGAAACTGGCCTTGAAAGCCACAGATGCCCTCAATCTAGCAAAAATCCACATGGGTTGCGGGGACAAAAGCTGGAGGCGCCCGGTTTTGCCAACAAATCGGAACGGTACATCGGCGAGAGATTAAAAGACGTGGAGAACACGTGTCGGTCGAGTTTAAAATTGTACGGAAACACGTGTCGGCGGGACATTAAAAATGTTGACGATGAAAAGCGCTATAACAAAGAAGGCCTATCAAACCTAATAAATATTATATATATAGCCTCAACGTAGAAATTAGGTCAAGTTCCATGAGAGAAATTATTAGGTCAAGTTCCATGAGATACAAGGGTCCTGAGAGACTTATAGCGTATTCACGATATGATAGACAGCTAAATTTTATGGAATGTAAGAATCGAAGCAAATATTGTGTTAAAATCGTCAGGCTGAAACACGCGTTCCAGAATAACATAAAGAATGAAATGTGTTTCATGTTTCTCGTGGAATGTCTAAAGAAAATCTGTGACGTCCCATAAACTTTCGATTTTAAATTAGGCATCTTGACAATTGATTTCGATATTAAACTGGGCATATTTTATCTGTGGCGATTTCAGCACTTAATACATGCGGCTTCAAGTTTATAAAGGTAAAGTCGAGGAGAAAGACGATTTATTTGAGGACTCAATGCTCTGCTTTGAAGTTGATGAGGGTAAATTCCAGGAGAAAGAAGATTCGTTTCTTTAATATTATTTTGGTTCGGTAAATTGTCTCTTTAATACTATTTTGGTGCAATAAAGTATAATATTGTAGCTATAATAAAGTATAATATTGTAGCTTTAATATTATTTGATGCTATTTGATGCAGTAAAATTCATGCCCTACGATGCGAAGTTAGTTTTAATTTAAATAGTGGAATTCATTAAAAAATCATCGTCGGTGGAGTTGGTTGATGATGAATGTTAATTATTCACTACTGTAATATGGTAGGTAGATGATATCAATTTTTTTCAGTATATATGTTGTTTAGAGTTTATCGCATGCACGATATAGTGTAGTGTTGTCATTTGTTAATAGTTTAGAGTTTTCCATTCATTTCTTTTTAAATATTTAAATTATATATTTATTTATTTAACTATAATATTTTATATTTATTGTCATTTTTTATAATATTAATATATATTTTTTAAGAATGAGAAAATTTATCATAATTCAGTTGTCAAATCAGTATTGGAACATTCATTATTGGCTATTATTAGTTAATGGTGGTTAACTCATAACTGTTATTCAAAAAAAATCATTGCACATGAACAAGCTTTCAGTCTTATCAAATGCCTCTAAGTTTTAGGCCATTAATATGTTTAATTAAATCCCAAGAGGAACTCTTAACCAAACAAAAACAATTTTAAAATATACTCTAAACCCAATTAATAAGTTATTTTATATATTTAACTTTTTAAAATATCTTTATAACATCTTTACTCATTTTAAGTATAGAAATTTAATTTATCCTTAATAAAAACTAAAATATTAATTTTTTACATTAAAAATAATAAAACTTGAAATAAAATTAAATATTTTAGAATTAAATCATATGAAGTATGGTACATAAGACTTGAAATGCATTTCAATTAAATTAGAATGGAGGTGAAACATGATGTTTCCTATTAAAAATATTTTTGGGTATGATATTTAAAGTTTTAAATAATTGTTTTTTTTTTAATATCTATTCAAAATATATTTTTTGGTTTCTCAAGTTATTTTTGTCTTTTAAAGATGACAATAAAGTTAATTTTTGGCTTAAGAAATCTTGACATTAGGGTATCTAAGCATACAAAATTACTAGAGGATCCTACAGGTCTAGGCTTTAGTGGCCTTTAAAATGACTAAGCCTCAACATAACTTGATTTTTGCCAACAAAATTTACAACTGGTGATGTTCTTGACATACACCCATCACACTTTATATAGTTAAATCATCACACCTTATATAGTTAAATCATAATTAAATAATATATTCTTATATTTAATATATAATAATAATAAATACACTATAAAACTAATTTTAAAATTATGTTATATATCACTTAAAGATTTTATATAAATAATTTAGATTTTATCATTTATTTAAATAATATATTAAATTTAAATTTTATATAAATAATAAGGTGGATAATTAAAGTTTTAATTTATTTTATTTTAATGAAAATATTAAAATACTAAAATAATGGCTTTTAATGAAAATTAAATAAACATTTATTTGTATAATATTAAACATATTATACTTAATTTTTTTTTTTAATCCAAAAACATATTACATCATGGCAATGTTTCTATTTTTGTGAAATATTACATCATGACAAATTTTGTGTTTGTATAATACATTGAGTATCTTTAAATTTTCAATCTCCAAATTTTCTCTTTAATTTTGTTTTCATGTGACATGTCAAGCTTTCTCAAAATTATCATTCAGGTGATGCTTTAAATGGATCTCAACATCACCTTTAACTTGAGAAGCTAACTATATATGAGTCGATGGGTTGGTACGGAAATTTCAATCAAATAAATAAATAACACGGGTAAAGGCCCTTTCAAGGAAAAGTATAATTAGTTTGTAAATATGTGGAAGTCATTCATTACTTCATGAGATTTCACCAATTATCATCATGCTCTCTTTTCCCATCCTACATTCTGCTTAGTATTTTTATTCAAAGTATAATAATCAAGTCAAATTAAGACAATGATGGGGATTTACCAACCTTCTAAGATAAGATAGTGTTCTTCTAAATAAAGTTGGAGATTATGCCAATTAATAAACATTACCCACTTGTTATTGTTTCTCATTATTCATTTGGGAACCAAAGTGTGACTGTTTGACAAAATTCTGAACAAAATTATAGCCATTTGGTTATTGCTAATTTGTAAAAGAAGGAAAGATGGTAGTTAATCCATAATGGAATACATGTCAAAGAAAGGAAAAGTCCAAACCATGGTCATTGAATAATAGTTGGACAAGGCAGCTAGAGAAAATGACAAATTATGTATTTCAATCTAATAGAATAAAGAAACATACAATAAGAATTAGACTAGGTTTGTGGTGAATATCTATATTTTTCATGTTTTTTTGTTAAACTAATTTATAATAAAGATAAATTTGTTAGTTTTAACTTTGTATAATTAATTATTGTAAATATTTTTTTGAATAAAAATAGAAAAAATACTACACATTGAAAAATTAGTGTTAAGTTTGTATAATAAAGGGTTACAAATAAATTTATAATAAAAATAGAACTTCAAATATATGTACAAAAAATCATGTTAAAAATTGATTGGATAAGTTCCATGCGATCAGAAGGTCCTATGACATTTATAACGTATGATACAGAGCCGAATTTCATGCAGTATAAGAATTGAAGCAAAAGCTTGTGTTAATATCCAACAGCTTTATTATTACTGAAACATGTGTTCCTCAAGAACATAACGAATGATGTTTTCAGGTTTCTCGTGGAATCTCAAAAGAAAAACTGTGACGTCTCATAAACTGATTTCGACCTTAAATCTGGCATGCTTTATATGTGGTGAATCGAAAGCTTAATAATGTGGCTTCAAGTTTATTATGAGGGTAAAGTCGAGGAGAAAGAAGATTGTTGCTTTAATATTATTTTGGTGCAGTTAAGTAGAAGATTGTCGCCTTAATATTATTTTGGTCCCAAAAGTAGCAGATTGTCGCTTTAATATCATTTGATGCATTAAAGTTTATGGCATACGATGTGCACTCAATTTTTATTTAAATAGTTGAATTCAATAAAAATTTTCCGCTAAGTTGGTTGATGATGAATGTTGTTTATTCACTACCAATACCAATCTTGTTTGAAATTTATCATATTCACTGTATCGTTTTCATTGGTTAATCTCCCTTCATGTTTAATGTTTTAAATTCATTTGCTTTTTAAATATTTAAACAGTTTGATATTAAAAAGATGTTTATTAATTTATTTAACTATAATATTTTATCAAATTAAGAATTTTTCTTAATATTAATAAATTATTTTTATTTTTATATATTTAAAATATTTTATCTAAATTTTTTACTATATATTTTTATAACATAAATTTAATTATGAAAAATTTAATTTTTTTAAATTAAAAATTAAAAATTAAAATAAATTGAATACTTTAAAAGAAAATTAGAATACAATTTTAAAGTTAAGTTTAAAGTTAAATGAAGTATGGTGTGAGAGGCATAAGGCATCGAAATTTAAAGGAACACATGACACAAGACAAACTTTAAGGAAGAGCATATGAGACAACATGGATTTTAAAATAAGCCTAATATACCTAATGCCTACTTAGCACAAGGCTTGAAATAGTGTGATACTCTAAATAAATACTTTCTGTGTAATAATAATGTTATATTCTAAATATGTTTTTTTTTGGTGGTGTAGGAAACTGTCTTACTCTTATATGGTAGGAGTTAGCACATCGTTATTTATATTGTATAATAATAATAAATTATTTTATTTGAGTATAAAATTAAAATATGCAATTAGAGGTTATATAACAAACATTGTACAAAATACATTAGTTATGATATTCTATATACATTAGTTATGATATTCTATATACATTAGTTATGATATTCTAAATTGTTTGAAATGTAGATAATATATTTGTAATTCAAATCATTCTTATTGATTTAAGATATTATTAAATGTGGGTTTTTTATAATTACTATAATAGTTAGTTTTTTTTTTAATTTTTTTGTTTTAGTAAATATAAAGGAAATTAAAATGATGATTTTTGATGAAAACTAATTAAACTTATTTTATTTTTATTACAATATATATTTAGTTTAAAATTGTTTTAGATGTGATATATTGTATTGTAATAAAGTTTCTATGTGTGTGACGTATAAACGGCAAACAAAGTTTCTATCAGTATGACATAATGTATCATAACAAAGATTTTTTCCCATATGATACACCATATCACACTAGAATTCATTTTCATTCAATAAGTCTAACTTTCTTAAATTTTTAATCTCCATAATTTCTCTTTTATCACATAACATAAGAGATTCTTTTTGTGTGACACATCACATTTTCTTAAACTTACAACTCATCTGACATGTCACACCAAATATGTTTTTTAGGTGCTATAGACTCCAAGAAAGTTTTTCTATGGTATGCATCATCCCAAAGTTTTAGAAGTGTACATGAGATAAACTTGTGTACATGAGACAAACTTTGAGGAGGAGTACACAATGCAAAAAGGTTAAAGGAAATTTTATACAAATGACATTGTTGCATAATTTTTTTGAAATGCATATAATACTCAGAGTTAGAAGGGATGCAAATACATGACATTTCACACCAATTTTCTTTTCTTTTTTCTTCTTTAAGTTCAATATGTACAACGATTAAAACAATGTTGCACTCTAGAATTTTTTTTTTGATACTATATAAAATTTCTAAAATTCAAAATATGTAACACGTCATACAAAAATATATTTTTGGTGTAATACAAATGTGATCCAACTCATTAATTTCTCTCTTGACGGATGATAGAAGCCCTTTCAGTGCCTTACTCTTCTGTGCTTAGGTTTCTCTTTTGTTTTATTGTGGAGGCCTTTCATGTTTGCTTGTCCTCCTCACACTAATTTCCAAAGTCATGTACAGAAATAGACTCCATGCATAGAAGTATATGCTTTCAGAGGAAGACCCTTGTCTCATTTTAAAACAAGATAACTCTCAATTCTAACATAATGTTATGGGGGTCATTTACTTTTTAATGGTGGATACATATATAACAATACTTAAAAGTTCATAATCCTTTATGCATTTCATTATATAGTATTCCCTCCTTTATATTATAAATTTTATCCCCTACGCACATAAATAAGAGATAAATTACCTTCACAGTTGTAAGGTTGCAAAGGCATCCACAATAATAGCTGGATCTGGATCCTGGCTAGAGTAGGTTGGGAGTCGGGGTTATCTACCTTCATGCAATGTCAAGGATCTCAAGCCCGACCTCTGATAAATTACATTTTAAAGGCCGGGTTAAATCTATTTGAAGGCTTGGCGATAAACACACACTAACATGATCTATTATTGAGCTCGACTACTCGACTATGGTCTCACCCAAGTTAGAAGAAACCAAAAATACTTGATTCATTTTCCTTCTCACAAACATCTCAATTCACACAATTTTTATAATGAGCTGATTACATATACGTGCTTTCGTTGTGGAAAAAACTATTCATAGGGTTGTCCTCTTGGGTTAGATTTTTCTCAGTTTTCTCTTAACACTATACGGATTCATTTCATTTCACAATCCCTTCACTATGTGATCATATAGTGAGGAAATAGAAAATCTCACACCCACTAAAAATTGACCATATATTACTGAAGAAATTTCTCTACTAGATAGAGTGGGAACACATTTCCATGACAACAGAATTAAAGCACATAGAAAAAACACACGAGATAAATAACCCTTATTTCTTACCTCTCACATTGTGTATTTCCATAGGTGTTGGAATTGAATTCCAGTAAACTCTCATTCTTCCTCTTACTGACATTTGACATACATATGATCAGGGGAATCTTCTTTGTTAAATGTTATTTATGCATAGCGATTTGGACAAAACTCCCTCATGTCTAACCCTTCACTTTGTTCCATGCACCAAGTATGTTTACCAAGTAATTTGAAAGGTATTGTCCCTCTTTTATTATGTTCAGAAGCACAAAGAGAATTAATGCACAAATGTGAGAGGAAAACTCATATCAATTTAAATCCAAAAATATGTACAAATAAATTAATAGGCTTCCTATTCAAACCCTTTCTAAAAAATGCACTATGGAGCTATTCTCCTTTCCTACCCATTTCCTTATGTACATTAACAATGCTTAGGAAAATATATTCACAAACAAAGAGGATGTGGACGATTGTCTCGTACTCTAAAACTACTCGACAGCTAATGTAGCACGTTATTTTTACATAAGACCATCTGGGAAAAGTGTCTTGACAACTAAATGTTCTAGAAATAAGACACCTGGACTTAAAACAAATTATCCTAATTCTAGTTTACACAAACACAAATGAGGGAAAATAAGATCCCTTTCAAAATTTACATGACCCCTAGGGTGATCCTCCTGCTTCAAACTCCCTAGGTGAAAACGTTTGACCTTCTAGTTAATTATCTGAAAATGCCTCTGGGTCCCAAAAAAAACTGTTGTTGTTTCTCACACATATGGTCATGTTGTTGGTTCAATCCCAAGTTCAGCTTGCCAGGATCCCACACTTTATTTTAGATTGTACCACTAGCTTTGTTTAGGCATTTTCACATAGTCAACTTGATGTTAGCTTCACTCTTTTTTCCTTGATCCCATATTATATTTTATAATTTCTTCATCTATGCCATGCTAATGTAGTCCCATATAGTCAGCCAAGTGTTGAAACTAATTTCTTTTTCCCTGCCATTGTACCATGCCTCAGGTACTCCTTTTGTAAGCAATAGTATTTCCCCCTTGTTTCCTTTAATAAAATACACTATGGAAAATTTCTAGTTCCTTTCAGAAATAAAATTATACCCCATATTTCTTAATTGTAAATGAAATAAATCATCATGAGACAAACATGTCTCATAATGTTTGTCTCATGATCCTGCTTGCTTTCTTCTCTTGACAACATTTTCTATCCCTCCTCTGAAAATTCAATTATGGTTTGTGTAACACCCTCATCCCACATCTACCCAAGTAACTAACCAACTAGGGTAAATATATGACGAGAGGCCACTATAATGGGATTAAACCTCCTAAGTGACCTTAAGGAAGTGGAATTGACAGAAACACATATAACACACATTCCACATCTTCAACAAAACTCCCGAGAGCCATCCCAATGATTTGGGTAACCAACCCCTAGGTCCCACTGAGCTTTTATACCATTCAACCCCAGGACACTCCCTTGATATGGGAAAGGGTGCATCTAGGAGGCTCTAAACACCCAAAAAATGGGAATGTATGTGTACAGGGAATTTTTTCCTCAAACTTGTGCTAGCGTCCCCGAGATTTGAGTCAATTTTTCAAGCCCAGAGCATAGGTCACTGCCTAAAACTCAATGGAAAGTTCAAAAATTAATTATAACAACAGAACAATGATACGTTTGCAAAAATATTGACAAGGTCTAGACTGGACCCATATTAGCCATGACAATAATTTCATCAAAAATGTCACAAATATGTAATTTACAGGTTTAAACAACATATCTAAGCATAGGGGTATCATACTTATCTAAGAATCAATAAGAATCATTTTTCTTATATCATTAGTTGCATTATCATCTATTAGGTCATATATACATTGTTAATTTAATTCCAAATAAACACGTGAGGAGAGACATACATCATCACTGTCATAAACATGCTTATAACCAACATAATGAAAATATAAATATCAAGGATACATCAGCCATAGAATCCACATATAAACTAGTAAATTTACACATAATATGTCAAGGAAAGAACGTCTTATTAATGAATGCAAAAACCAACCTTGGATGAGACTACCATGTTCCACCCGACCATAGATTGGCTGAGCCAAATCTCTTTTTAGCCAATCACCCTCATGCCATATTCCAAGTATGAATGTGGGACTCATAAAAACCCAAAAATAACCAAATAAGAATGGATGTTACCGGAGTTCTCCACCTACACCGTGAGGAATTTTACTATCTCCTAATCTCTCAGGATTTACTGCAATCCATAGTCTGATCCAGGGATCAATAGGCCCTAAATCAAGACCCAATCTCCAAGCGTTACCATACATCCCATCCCGAGATTACTAAGCATGACAGAGAGCACCCAACTGTTGGCTTTATCGTATATCTTGTAATTCACTCGGAAGGATTCATTGGCACACAATACCTAGCTTTACTACAACCCACAATATTATTCATGGGTCACTAGGACAATGGCTTTACCGTAATCCATGTTCTAGTTAAGGGATAACTAGGGCATGTTTTTTGTTGAGATTAAACAAGATGATGAGCTTAGTGAAAAGAGTTGCCTTCACTAAGTGGGCCTGCAAGCTATTTTTGGCACAAGTCTATTTTTAGACTATGTCTATTTTTAGACATGGTGATCATATTTCAGAAGTTAAAGGATGCTATTTGTTGATGGTTGATCAAGTTGGAAAAATAAATGAAATTCTATTTTTAGAATATTGGGCGAAGTCTATTTATAGATCGTCGATCTAAAAATAGAAGTGTCGATTACTATTAGCTCTTAATAATAATCTGAAAATAAACAACAACTTATTCTCTTGGAGAAATTAATTTTAGTGCACAGATTTGGAAAATCAATGGGTTGAAGGAATTTCACAATTCCTAGGGTTTACTGGTGGTTCATGCATGGAGGACTCAGTTAGAACTGAAGTGGAAAAGTTATGACAAAGTTGGAAGAGTAGCTCATGGAGTTGTTATTCAGTTTAACTCAGTTGAGCTAGTTGTATCTAGTCTAACTGACTGATAAACTAGTGAGAGTGGGGTGAATCAATTAGTTAATTTATTCACAAATAATAACTCATTAATCAACTGAACAAATTCAATAGTTAACTACAGTACATGTGAGTTCCAGTGGAGACCCAGTGGAGAGATAGGTGAAAGGGAAAGATGGACTATCTGTTGTGACTATAGTGATGCATTTATTGCACCACACACACATTGGAGTTTCCAATGAGGATTGCACAGTCAAGGCAAAGGTAATTCGAATTCATTCAGAGATATTCTTCAGAAGGGATTGCGCAGTGGAGGCAAGCTGTCAGGAGGCAAGAAATTAGTGCATAGAGATGCAAATTTCTGCATGACAGTGTGTAATGAATCTATATTTTACTGAGAGCTTGATGTACTAAGATTTGTATGATATTGTTACATTATCTCCATGATACATAATATATGATAGTTGGGTTTTTCAGCTTCAAGCTTTCCCGTTAAACAACTATGTTATGTGCGATTGTTTTTATTGCTCCATGTCTTTGCAGTTGATTTTAATTTCTGCAAAAGATTAACAGTGAAAGGATTTTAAATTTAGAAAGAAGATAAATATTGTTAGATCAGGAGAATATGGATATATACATGCATCTTGTATATAATTTCTACATGGTATCGAAGAAGTGTTAAATCTTGAAGATTGCAATTGTGAAGAATTACTGAGTTTGTACTGGTGGACATTTCAAATTTGTTGCAGAAAATTCTTGGTGCGACAATTGAGTATACATTGAAATTTCTTTCAATGGGTTGCGATTGGAGTATGCCCTTGATGGGAGCTTGAATTACAGAGCCTGGAAGGATAGGATGGAGGTGGTGCTGGAGGATAACAGACTGAAGGGGTTCATCGATAGCGATGTTCCTAAGCCAGGATCTAGTGATGTTGCATTACTTGATGCATGGGAAAATAATATAGCAAATACAAGAATAATTCTATTGGAAGGTGTGAAGGACCATATTGTGTCCGACCTTCACAGGAAAGCCACTCCATTCTTAATGTGGAAGGCTTTGAAATATATTTTCCAAAGCAGCAATGACCAAAGGAAGTTGGCGCTGAAAGACAAGCTCAGAAAAATAAAAATGGAGAAGGGCGACAGTATTCCAAAATATCTCACGAAGTTTATCCTGTGTAGGGATGAACTGGGAAGCGTGGAAATTACTGTTGATGATGAAGACTTGGTGAGCATGGCTCTCCTTGGGCTTCCGAAGAGTTGGCATAGCTACAAAGACTCTGTCAATGGATGGGAGAAGATGTCGGGATGGGAGAGACTTTGGTTGGATCTTGTGTAGGAGAAGATAAGTTGAGGTACTAGGGATGGCTCTTCATCGAAGAATAAAGATGAAGAGAATTGCACTTTGGCTGCCAAAGAAAGCAAAGGGAAGGGGAATAAATTTCCTTCAAAATACGATGCTAAAGGCAAGAAGCTGGATTTGTCCAAAGTGAAGTGTTTTCACTGTCACGAACATGGGCATTTCGCCACTAACTGCCAACAGTAGGAGAAGAACAAGAAGGTTGTCAGAGCTGTAGCGGGAGAGGCCTTAGCCTCGCAATTTGAACTTGATTTCTCTTTGATTTCATGCTTGGTTTCAAGCTATATGGGATCGGTGTGGTATCTTGATAGTGGTGCATCTTTCCATATGACAGGAGACAAGGAGTTGTTTAGTGACTTGGAGGAGAAGGACCTTCAAATGCATATAGAGATGGGTGACAATGGTCGATACAGTGCGACCAGCATTAGGACAATTACCTTTGAGAGGGAGTCCGGTAATCCATTATTGTTGAAGGATGTTATGCGTGTTCCAGTTTTGAAGAAGAACTTGGTCTTAGTCACAATGTTGGAAGACAAAGGTTATGATGTTTTTTTCAGTGAGGGAGAAACTTTCCTTTGAAAAAAAACAAAGGGTCAAACCAAGAAAATAGGGATTCTAGTTAAGAATCTCTACAAGCTGGAGGTATATGGCTGCACTGCAATGGTGGGCAAAGGAGAAGAAGTGGTGAGCCGGGATGAGGGTGATTTATGGCACAGGATATTGGCTGGCATCTTCACCATGGTGCTTTGAAGATTTTGCAGCAGATTTATACTAGACTTCCCAAGGGTACTCTTGCACAGTCAAATTAGTGAAAGGGATGTACTATGGGTAAGTTTGTGAAGACCACCTTTCACGAGAAGGAGAACCATGCTTCCGTGATCCTGGAGAGAATTCACACAGACGTGTGTGGAACTTTCTCGGTTACTTCAACAACAAAACACAGGTATTATGTTACTTTTGTTGATGACTATTCTCGTAGATGCTGGATCTTCTTCATGCAGAAGAAGAGCAGAACATTCTAAAAGTTCTGTGAGTTTAAAGCATTGGTGGAGAAGGAGTCGGGGAAGCAAGTGAAATCTCTATGGAGCAATAATGGTGGTGAATACATCTCGGGTGAATTCAAAGACTTATGTAGAAAAGAAGGAATTCGAAGAGAAATCATAGCACCTCATAACCCATAGCAGAATGGGGTCACAGAGAGGAAGAACAAAACAATTGTGGGTGTTGCACGAGTGATGCTGCATGACTAGGGCCTATCGATGCACTTGTGGGTGGAAGCATGCAACACTGCGGTTTATGTGCAAAACCATTTTCCTCATAGAGTACATGGCATGAGCACACTTGAAGAAGCTTTTACTGGTAAGAAACCTGATATTTCTCATTTGAATATTTTTGGCTCATTTATTTACATTCATGTGACAAAGGACGCCAGGAAGAAGCTGGAGCCCACTCCAGAAGTTGGGATATTTGTGGGGTACACAGTAACACCCCATAATTATCTTGTGTATTTGTTAGTCAGTCGGATAACTGTGGTGCGACGGGATATAAATTCAATAAGGTGAAAGCCATGAAGTTGTCGCTTGAGAGGGAGCTACACTTGCATGCAGAGGAGGAACTTCTTGTTCCCAAAGATGAGCCTCTAGATGTGGATCAACCACAGGAGGAGATTCATGGAGTGGAGGAGTCCACTCATGCAGAACCAAACATCGGACAAGGCAGAAAGCGTACCACAGAAGCTAAGAGACTGAAGCTTGAGGCGGCATAGAATGTAGGAGTCCCTACATCACAACGCAGACGAGAGACGGTCACGGCCAATTTCTTGGATACATGGCTCTTATGAGAAAGTGTGTCGTGACGAAGTTCCACCTTCTTTTGAAGAAGTGATACGGGAACCTACATGGGTAGATGCCATGATGGAGGAGTATGACTCCATTGTCGAAAACGATTAGCAGGAGATTGTTCCAATGTGAGTTTGGGTAAATGAGTTGTAGGATCAAGATGGATCTACAAGGTAAAAAACAAACTACTAATGGGAACGTTGAAAGTATAAATAAATATTTGTTTCCCGGGGATTCTCACGGATCAAAGGGATAGATTATAGAGAAACCTTTGCATGCGTCACACGGTATTCTTCCATAAGGACCATCCTTGCTCGCTCAACACAGATGGGTTGGCACATTCAGCAAATGGATGTGAAGGCTGTGTTCCTTAATGGGATCATTGAGGAAGAGGTGTACATTGAGCAACCTGAAGGATTTGAGATCTTTAGTAGTGAGTCACATGTGTGTAGGCTGAAAAGAGCGTTGTATGGGCTGAAGCAAGCACCACGTGCTTGGTACACATGGATCGACAACTATTTCACTGGACTTGGATTTTGAGAGTGAGGTGGATGGAAACTGCTGGAAATTATGGTGGTAGAGTGACTTTATACATTTTTTCTTTATGTTGATTATTTAATACTAACAGTGATGAGAAATTGATACACTCATGCAAGGTAGATCTTGCAAAGGATTTTGAGATGAAGGATTTGGGTCTCCTTCATTATTTCCTTGGATTGGAAATATGGCAATGAGAAGGTGAATTGTTT
>JAXQQM020068679.1:0-77158 GCA_034641835.2 Pinus albicaulis
ATTATAGGTGGCTAACAGAGGTAATGCCTTTTATATCTTTCAATAGTTATTCATGTTATATTATTCAGAAAATACTCCAATGGTATTTCTAATTCAAATTTATTGTAGCGTGTATACACAGTTTAATTGCCACAAACATATTATGCAAGGAAAAGTAGTTTTTTTAGGACGAAGTGTGTAGTTCAACAACATGGTGTTGTAAAGAGACATATATGTGATTGTCATCTCTCAAACCCAATTGAAGAATGGTTGTTGAAATTAAGCCAACCTAAGTTAATATTTGGTGGTTAGATAAGATTTTAATAATTATACAATAATATTTCCATTTGTTGAGAGAATTGGTTTATGGTGTCATATAAACCTAGTACACCATGATCCGTGTGTCAATGGTGGTGTACATATAGGTGGTAGCCCCAAAATTAACATAATGGTTGATTAGTTGTAGGTGGTTGTACTTGCTTGCTTAACCCTCATATCCCTCCTATTTGTGGCACATGTGCAAATAATAACATGAATAATAAATATCATATACATTAATCTTGAAATGTCTTAAAATAATTTCAAGGACTATACATTCTCAAACATTTCTTTCACCTGCTTAAATATATAACAAAAAAAAGTTATAATATATATTTCATGTTACAAATGTTATCTCATAAGGAACAATGTCAAATTCCACACTTGGAGTGACAACCTTAATGATTACGTATCATATCGATCATAAATTATGTTTAAGACAACTATAAGGTAAATGAAAATGTGCCCAAATTATGTTTGGGGTAACTATAAGTTAAATGTAAGCATGTGCAGGGAAAAAAATCACATCCCTTCAAAATTATCATCTAAATGAGATTTTATTTTTTACAAACATGTAATTTTGTATTAAAATAAGGTTGCAACTAAACCATCAGGATAATACAAACTCTATGAATGGTCATGAGCACTACAAAATTTCTCGAAACATCAACACTGCCATCTACATGTTGTGTTAGCCTTATAGTTCTCGTACTACCACTATCTATTCGGCTATTATATTGCCAAATGAACCAACATAACAAAAGTACAACAACTATACAAAACATTACATTGTTTAAAATTCAA
This sequence comes from Pinus albicaulis, assembly GCA_034641835.2. Classification (NCBI taxonomy): domain Eukaryota; kingdom Viridiplantae; phylum Streptophyta; class Pinopsida; order Pinales; family Pinaceae; genus Pinus; species Pinus albicaulis. The sequence continues at coordinate 1,102 of JAXQQM020068679.1, forward strand.
AGAAGAAGATTCCCACTACTAACCTTCTTTATTGCTACCAACCTTGGATGACTAGATGTCAAAGGCTTGTTTTTTTTCTTGCACTAATTCTAGTTGCATTACATCTTCCTTTTATGCCATCAAATTATACATTCCAAATGTCCACGTGGAAAAATCAAGAGGAGCTACTAATTATGTAATCTCAACAACTCACCTTTTCCAATTTTCTAGTTTCATTATTCTTTCCAACAACAAACCAATTCTCTCTCCCATATATTTAATCCTCTTGTTGTTATTTTCCATGGGGATTTCAAATTGCATTTGCTTATTTTTTTCAAATTAAACCTATAACTTTGAGCCTATGATTTCTATTTGGATTGCTTGAAACTCTAGTACATATTTTCTCTCCCGAATTTTCCTACATCCCTCCCATTTTTTAACATAGATCAAGAAACAATCATGAAATTCACCAACATGCCTCTCGCACCTCACAATTCCTCTACACATATCAAAGTTCTCCCATATAGCACAAATTTTTACGTGTCCATTGGAGTTAGTCCTTATTTCAAACCCAAATTAAGCCTTCTAATTGACTTCTAGTTTTAACACGTATCATATTCCAAACTAGATATAATGCCTGAGAGCTACCATTCCTCAACTAACCCACTTTTGGATGTTGGAATGAAATGAGGAGGATGAATGCTAAAACAAAGATACAATTCCATTTGTGTCAAGCATAATACAACATGAAAGTGTGCATCCCATCTTTACAAAGTTAGATTAATGGAGGTTATGATAATATAGTGTGAGGATATCATGTGGGAAGGATGCAACCCAATCTATGGTCAAGTGGTATGTGGAAGTCCTTGAATTGGGTGGCTTTTTCATATGTTAATAAGAGATTTTTCCCCTTGTATTTTATGAGTAAATGTGATTTTAATGGTTGTTATACCATTGTTATTATGTTGGTTATAAGCATGGTTTTATGACAGACTTGAGTTATGGTTCTCATCATGTTTTGATTAGTAAATGAAAGAATAATGAATGTATGACCTAATAGATGATATTGTAGTTATTTTGAGAGGGCATCAGACCCTCTTAGTGATTCTCAAATAAGTATGAGATCCCTATGCTCAAATGTGTATTTATGACCTGTACATTTCATGTTCATGATGTGCTTAACAAAATGCCTTCCATGGTTAGGACGAGTTAATTTAGGTCCTTGTTCAAGTTTTTAATTTGAGGCCTTGTCTTCTTGTTATTTTTCATTTATGAGAATTTCATCAAGTTTTAGGCAGAGGACTGAGTCCTAGCCCTAAAAAAGTGGCTCATAATTTAGGGTAGCTAGCACAGAACTGCCTAGAAAAGTCTACAGTCGCATGGAGGCCTTGTTGTGGGAGCGACTAGAGGGTTTCAGTGACATGAGGGCTTTTCGTGGGAGCGAGTAGGGGTCTGGTTCAATTAAAAAGCAAGTTAACTCAGGGGTTAGGCACCTGGAGTGGTTGGTTATCCCCTGGGGGTCTTATAGCTCTTGAGGAAGGTCAATTTGGTTTTTGGTATGTCTATTCCACTTCCTTAACTGTACATGGGGAGTTGAAACATATCATAGTAACTCTTCTTCACATATTTACCCTAGTGGACTGGTTAGCTTGGGTATGTAACGTACACCTCCCTTCACATCTACCCAAGTGATCGACTAACCGAGGTACAAATGAACTAAGGAAGTTAAGTGGAGACTCAACCTCCATGGTGACATTAAGGAAGTGGAATCGACGCGGAAAACCATAACACGGACTCCCTGCACCTACTACAGGACTCCTAGGGGCTATCCCAATCATCAAGTTGACTTGTCCCTGGGTCCCACTGACTTTTACTTAAGAAAACCCTCAGACACTTCGTTAATATGGGCAAGGGTGCACTTGGGAGGCTCTAGACACTCCCACAACATAGCCATGCGTGTGTCCGAGGGCTCTTTTACCCATACCCGTGCTTGCGTTTGTGGTATCTAAGGCACTTTTTAAGCCCAGAATCTCGGACACTACCCAGAACTTCCTGTAGCTTCAAGAATCCATCAAACACACGATGATAAGGATAATGAACCAAAAACTGACTCTAGGACTATGCCTGACCATCCCCAACCGGGACTAACATTCTGTCAAACACTTGGCATCAATGCAATCTATAGGTCTAGGATACAAAACATGGCATAAATTACTAAAACTCTCGAAAGAAATTACAACAAGGATCGCCACCCTCTTCCTTGAATTGTTATGACATCAATTAGTTCTTGCATCCATTATATTAACATTTACAAGTAAATACATGAAATAACCATGACATGAACCAATCATTTAACCATGCTTATGACCAACATAAAACCATGGAAATAACAATGATATAATATCCATTAAATCCACATATTAATAATTACAAAAGCAAGAGAACTTAGATTTAATTAAACATACAATACAAGGAAAAGACCCTCTAGTAGAGGTTATAAAGGAGGTTTTTAGTGTTATAAAATTGGCCAAAATTGTCAAAAAACATTTTCTACAACATTCGTTTATGGTTACGGAGGTTTTGGCGGAGCTTTTAATGGAAATTCAACACAAATAAAAAAAATGGGCGGTCGGAGGTTATTACGGATGTTTTTTTCATCGATGCGCTACTCAGGATTTAACGCACCAGTGCGTACCTGTAGCTGGCGCCCCGGGGCGATTGAAGGAGAATGCATCGGATCGTTAAGGTATAAAACAACACTGGGCATAGTGTTGGTGATATAACGCACGGGGCCGTTCTAATTGGTCTTGGGATTTGTGCGATGCCCATAGGTCGTATCTGTTGGGAAAAATACTGAGAGGGGGGGGGGGTGAATCAGTATTTACTGCATACTCAAAACTTTTCACTTTTTCATTCCTTAAAACCCATACGCTACTTTCCTTTAGTAAACTCGCGTATACACGCGGATATCTTTCATGCAACTCGCGTATACACAAAGATCTAATTATGTCATTATTTCTTTGCTTATATCATTCCATTATTCATTCATCAGATGTTCAATAAACAGTAAACATGTGCAGTAAGATCAGAATAAACCATCACACAAAGCATCACACATGAACACCAGGATTTTTAGGTGGAAACCCAAGTCGGGAGAAAACCACCGCTGCAGTTGCTCACCCTTCAATATTTTATTATAGAGAAAACATCTTACAACATATGTGCTGGCGCAGACTTGACCAGCACGCAGGCACCCACCTGCGCTCGTTTACCAGCCTCTCCTGGAAGGGAGCTCCAACCCCCTGACTCGTTTACCAGCCTCTCCTGGAAGGGAGATACGACCCCCCGATCTCGTTTACCAGCCTCACCTGGAAGGGAGCTACAACCCCCTGACTGAAGGCTACAACCCTCAGCACCACCTTGGACCACGTTTCATCAATTTTCACACCGGATCCAACAACTTCAATAGAACACCACTTGCAGGCCACATTTCATCATATTTTCAAACTGGACCCTTTCCATACTTTTAAGCACAATCAACCATGAAACAGATACATATAACTCACTGGATGCATATCAAGAAACTGGGCATAACGTATCGATACATTTACCACTTGACTTGGGCTGAAACCCGCTTGCATACGCGCTTTCCTTCTTCTGATGTCGCGTATATATGCGCTTCCGTTCACATAAACTAGCGTATAATTTTGTACATATTACAGAGCTCATTTCATTGCGCATACGCGCTTTATCTTCAGAGAATCCGTGTATATACGCGCTTCCTCTTCGGCGAACTAGCGTACAGATCTTCAACCATTATAGAGCAACATACTTCGTATCGATATTCGCTCGTATTTACCCTTTATTTCGTACGTATGTTCGCTCATCTCGCATCTAAGCCTTCCATAAACGTATCTAAAGCGTATACAAATACATTCCGCATCTAGATATTTCGCTCATCATTTCTTCATAGGTGCATCATAGATTCAGATCTATTATCAAACCTTTACCCTTTCCATACGTATATACTTCGCAGAAGTATTCATATTCAAGCTCAGACATCTTGCACCCACACTCATGATTTGCACAATGAATTTCTTCTCCTTATATAGGTTTATCCTTTTTCAATACCATGAGCCCCTTTTTCAATACCATGAGCCCAAAACTACATTACTTCCGATGGTATTCCTGGACGAGGTCAATTAGGCGGATCATTACCCGATACAATGGGTCAATACCATGGTGGTTACCCTTGGTTTTGCACTTTTTGAGCGCTTTTGCCCATACGCGACTTGGAACGTTCTTTTCCGCGTGCATACGCGATTTCTCCTAGACATATCCGCGTATGCCTTGAGACATACTCTTTTCATCAAATATTTAGCACATGCTGAATTTCTTTCTTCATTGCCTTCTGTACTCACTGTAGATACATCAATTTTAGTTCATCAAGACATATTCTATCAAGCACAACTTCATCCAGTAGTTTGCCATTATCTTCATCAAGAGGGTTGCCTTTCAAAGACAACATTCATCATCATATTGCTAACAAACATCATTTACCAAGTGCATTAAGTCAAGAATAACTTCATCAAGTGGATTGCCATCAAGGACAACACATGTCAACAGTCGCATGTCTTCATCTTCATTCAGTGAGTTGCCATCAAGGACAACACTCTCCATCATATTGCCAACAATCTCCCCCTTTGGACTTGATGGCAACCATGATGGTGTTTGGTTACCACAACAGATAGGTACATTAAGAATACAATGACACCATGTCACTCTCTCCATTTGTGACACCATTCTTTCTCTTCATTCAAACACCTTGTCACTCTCCCCCTTTGACATCAAGGGCAAAGGGCGGATCAAAACCAACATACTCTCCCCCTTTTCTCCTCATGTGGAAGAAGCGTTCTGCAGATCTGATATGTACTGAAGTGACCAAGCTCCCCCTGAGTTCATGCTGAATCTTCAAACATATTCTTCAACGAAGTATATGACTTTATGAGCTTCCTATCACCAAAGACTCATACTTACATCAATTATCCAACCAAGTGGATTTACATATGAGACTCAACTACCCAACCAAGTGGGTTTACACATTTGACTCAGCTACTCAACCAAGTGAGTTTACAAAAATTTGACTTAGCTATCCAACCAAGTGGGTTTACAGATTTTGACAAGTCCTTACATGACTGAATATTACAAATTTACATCATGGGTCAACAAGACCTTTTCATCAAAAAAATACAAATATGACTTTTCATAACCAAAACCAGAAAGTCCTCAAGAAAGAGAACATATTTCAGAACCATCATTATGCCAACAATGCATTATCCTCAGCAAAGCTAATGCTCCCCCTGAATCTGTGCATCCAAGCATCCTTTCAATATGACTAAGGCTCCCCCTTAGTTTGTGCATCCTGAACACTTTCACCAACAAATCATCAAGGCATCTTTATCAAAACATTAGAAAGAGAATTATGAGAACTGGAACACCACCAGAGATACCAAACAGTATCAGAGATACCAAGCAGCACTGCAGCTGTGCTGAAGAGAGCTGACTTCAAACGCGGTTTTCTGTGCATGAACTCGCGTATATACGCGACTGTGTTTCAGGAAACCCGTGTATCCAATTCCATCTTCTAAATTTTAACCAGATCTGATCCTATGTGAGAAAAAGGCAGTGTTCAGCTTCTTTTGAATGCTTTCCTGGACTACAGATAGATAGAACAGTGCAGTTGTGTCTTCAAGCGTCATCCAACGATTGTAGCATAAGCACATTAGTAACCAAGCCTTCATATTCTTTGCAGCACCAATACAATCTTTCCAAGAGAGATTATCATACCAAAACAACATCTTCAAATATGTGTCAAGCAATCATCCATGTGGTCCAATATCATCAAGATCTTCAAGATTTAACATGAAGTAACATATGTAGGCAAAAGATCTCAACCATAGTAACAAACTCTGCATGATCTATTCTTATTTCTGAATCAAATGACTTCCAACTCATCCATGTGTGAGCAAAAAAGATACTTTTCAGCAAACAGGGCTCAAAATCTCATCATAATAAGCCATATACCAAGTCATCATCAATTGAGCATGAGTATCACAATAACCAAAGAATAAGCAGTCAGACTGATGCTCCCCCTGAAACTCTGCTCTTGATCTTCAGCTGTCATCCCAATTTTCTTATCCTAAATGCATACGCGACTGTTTCTGCTGGAACTCGCGTGTATACCCGACTTTTGTTCACCTAACTCGCGTATGGAAAGTGAAACATTGAAAACTTCACATTCCTTCATCTCCCCCTGAATTTGTACCTCCTGTACCTGTCTTTTCCACACCAGATGCGCTGTCAGAAATAAACATAACCAAAGTAATCAAATCAACCATGAGAGTCATCATACATTTCTCCCCCTGTGACGATACATTACTAAATCTCATAATGTATCCCACATCATTCCTGCAGTCAATAAGAGAAGTAAGCTTCAGAAGCCGATGACTGCAGTAGGGTCAGAATTCCCTACGTTTCTGACTGGTCCTCCTTCTTTTTCAAAATTTGCTTGAACTTCCTAACTGTGTGCTGAAAATTGCCCACTTTCTCAGATCTGTTCAACCTGCATTCCTTTTCTACATGTCCATACTTGTTACAAGAATAACATTTTATGTGTCCAGAGAAATAAGCATAAGAATCATAATGAGTATTTCTAATCTTCCTCCTTTTACAATCAACAGCTTTATGTCCATACTTGTTACATGAAAAACAATATCCCTTGAAGAATCCAGAGTACTTGTTAGTTTGTGGCTGAAATATTCTGCTTCTGCAATTTGCTGCAACATGCCCATAATTATGACATTTAAAACATTCAACATTCTTGAATGATATCCTTTGAGAATTCATGATCGTTGGTTGACCTTTTGTTTCTTTCAACTCTTCAGGTTTTACTTTGACATCCTTTGAATCTTTAGCACTTCCTTGCGAACTAGATTCTCCTTTAATAGTTTCATGGAAACCAAGACCAAGTTTGATAGCAGGAGACCTTTGATTACTCAGAATATTGTCCAAAATATTAGTACTATCTTGAAACCTCAAAAGTTTAACCTTTTCTTCTAATTTACCTTCGAGAATGTTTACCTCAACCTCCAAGGCTTGACATTGCTTTGTCATGCTTTCTTCTTTCCTTCTTCCATCTTCTACTTGATCCTTCAGATTTAGAATCTCTTCTTTCAACCAATTTTCGCTTTCTTCACATGTTTGTTGCAGCTCTTCATTCTTCTTATTTGATTTTTCCAGATCTTCTTTGAGAGAGATGATTTCTGCTTCAAGGCCTTCCTTTTCAAATGGTTGCAGAGGTTCCTCATTCTTCTTACTTGATGCTTCAAGATCTGCTTTTAGAGAGATGATTTCTGCTTCAAGTTTTTCACCTTGATTAGTTGCATTAGCGTACAACCCTTGATACTTGTCTATCTGTCCATTTAGTGTTTCTATCTTTTCATTCATCCTAGAGATCACATCTTTGTAGATAGATTCCTTCCTTTCAAATTGACACCAATCATTACTTTCATCATTTGCTTCTAGACTTTTACTATCTTTAGATGATTTTTGCTGATCTTCAACTTTAATCTTGACAGCTTCTTCTAGATCCATACTGTTACTTTCACTATCTTTACCTTTGCATGTACAGTTAAGTGAAATACAAGAACAATGATTAATAATTGTTTCATCTTCTTCAATTTCTGCTATACAAGATTTCTAAGGTATCTCCTTTCCTTGAGTAACCTTCTTCTTTTGCTTCTTTGCCATGAGCACTTGTAGAGCTTGGTCAGAATCTTCTTCATCTTCACTAGACACTTCATCATCATCTTCATTTGTATAATAACTCTTCCTCTTTTCAAATTGTTTCCCTTTACAATGTTTTTCTCTATAAGGACATTTAGCAGCATAGTGACCAACTTTTCCACACTCAAAACATTTGAAGGGAAGCTTACCTTTGAATCTTCCAGTACCTAGTTGGAGTTTTCTCACAAAATTCGCTTCTTCTTCTTCGGATATATAGTTGGTTTCTTTTACAACTTCCTTTTCCTTTCCTTTTGCAGACACCTTAAAAGCAGCTTCTCTGATTTGAGAAGGACCTCCTTGTCTCATTTCAAAAGCAGTCAAAATACCATGTAATTGAACAATAGTAAGAGTTTGCAGATCTTGCCTTTCTTCAATAGCTGAAACTTTAGAGTCAAAATTTGAAGTCAAGGATCTTAAGACTTTTTCCACCAGAGTAGTATCGGTTATGGTTTCACCCAAATTTCTCATCCGATTTACAATATCATCTAGACTAAGAAAGAAACTGGCAACACTTTCATCACTATGCATCTTCAAATTTTCATATTCGATTCTAAGAGTTTGGAGTTTTGCACTTTTTACCTTTGTATCTCCTTCATAGCTCAGAATGATTTTGTCCCATATTTCTTTTGCTGAATGTAGCTGCATCACTTTAGCAAATTCCGATTCAGACATGCTTCCTAATAAGACATTCACTGCTTTGGCATTGATTTCATACTTCTTCCTTTCAGCCGCATCAGTAGGAATACTTGCCGGATATTGATAGCCTTCTTCCATGATTGCCCATACTTCTGCACCAAGACTTTGCAGATATGCTTTTTTTCGTACCTTCCAGAATATCAGATTGCTTCCATTGAATAGAGGTGGCTTTATAGACATTACTCCTTCTTGACTTCCCATTGCGACGGATCTCCTTCAAGCGATCAAGCTTCTGCAGAAGGACCATCTCTGATACCAATTGTTGGGAAAAATACTGAGAGGGGGGGGTGAATCAGTATTTACTGCATATTCAAAAATTTTTACTTTTTCATTCCTTTAAAACCCATACGCTACTTTGCTGAAGCCAACTAGCATATACACGCGGATATCCTTCATAAAACTCACGTATACACAGAGATCTAATTATGCCATTAGTTCTTCACTTATATCATTCCATCATTCATTCATTAGATGTTCTATAAACAGTAAACATGTGCAGTAAGAACAGAATAAACCATCACACAAAGCATCACACATGAACACCAGGATTTTTAGGTGGAAACCCAAGTCAGGAGAAAACCACCGCTGCAGTTGCTCAGCCTTCAATATTTTATTATAGAGGAAACATCTTACAACATATGTGCTGGCGCAGACTTGACCAGCACGCAGGCACCCACCTGCGCTCGTTTACCAGCCTCTCCTGGAAGGGAGCTCCAACCCCCTGACTCGTTTACCAGCCTCTCCTGGAAGGGAGCTACGACCCCCTGATCTCGTTTACCACCCTCTCCTGGAAGGGAGCTACGACCCCCCGATCTCGTTTACCAGCCTCACCTGGAAGGGAGCTACGACCCCCTGACTGAAGGCTACAACCCTCAGCACCTCTATGGACCACGTTTCATCAATTTTCACACTGGATCCAACAGCTTCAATAGAACACAACTTGCAGGCCACGTTTCATCATATTTTCAGACTGGACCCACTCCATACTTTTAAGCACAGTCAAACATGAAACTAATACATATAACTCACTGACAGATATCTGTAAACTAGCAGAACAGATCAGACATTTCTTATCACAGTCTTCAGCAAACCCTAGTTTGCATACGCGCTTTCCTTTCTCTGATGTCGCGTATATATGCGCTTCCGTTCACATAAACTAGCGTATACCTCTGTACAAACTTCAGAACAGATTTTACTACTCATACACGCTTTCACTTCATAAAACACGTGTATATACGCGCTTCCACTGTAATAAAGTAGCATATATATCTTCAACCATTACAGAGCTGCATACTTCTTCAGATCAGATATTCAGGTCAGATTCAACCCTTTACTTCAGACAGATGTTCGCCTCATCACAGATCTAATCACTTCATAAACAGATCCAGCAAATACAGATACATTTCAGATCTAGATATTCCGCTTCATCATTTCTTCATAGGTGCATCATAGATTCAGATCTATCATCAAACCTTTAACCCTTTCCATTCAGATATACTTTAGAGAGAAGTATTCATTCAAGCTTAGACATCTTGCACCCACACTCATGATTTGCACAATGAATTTCTTCTCTTTATATAGGTTCTCCCTTTTTCAATACCATGAGCCCCTTTTTCAATACCATGAGCCCATTTTTCAATACCATGAGCCAAAACAATACCATGAGACCATTTTTCAATACCATGAGCCAAAACAATACTATGAGCCCGAAACTACATTACTTCCGATGGTATTCTTGGACGGGGTCATTTAGACGAATCATTACCCAATACAATGGGTCAATACCATGGTGGTTACCCCTGGTTTTGCACTGTATGAGCGCTTTTTCCCATACGCGACTTGGAACGTTATTTCCCGCGTGCATATGCGACTTCTCCTTGACAAATCCGCGTATGCCTTGAGACATACTCTTTTCATCATAGATCTAGCACATATTGAATTCCTTTCTTCATTACCTTCTGTACTCTCTGTAGATACATCAGATTTTCATCTTTAAACAGGTTCATCAAGACATATTCTATCAAACACAACTTCATCAAGTAAGTTTCCATCATCTTCATCAGGTGGGTTGCCATTCAAGATCAACTCTCTACATCATATTGTCAACAAACATCATATCACATCAGATTTACATCATTTACCAAGTCCATCAAGTTAAGAATAACTTCATCAGGTGGATTGCCGTCAAGGACAACACATGTCATCAGTCGCATGTCTTCATCTTCATTCAGTGGGTTGCCATCAAGGACAACACTCTGCATCATATTTCCAACAATCTCCCCCTTTGGACTTGATGGCAACCACGATGGTGTTTGATCACCTCAACAGATAGGTACATTAAAAATACAATGACACCATGTCACTTTCCCCATTTTTGACACCATTCTTTCTCTTCATTCAAACACCATGTCACTCTCCCCCTTTGAAATCAAGGGCAAAGGGCAGATCAAAAACCAACATACTCTCCCCCTTTTCTCCTCATGTGGAAGAAGCGTTCTGCAGATCTGATATATACTGAAGTGACCGAGCTCCCCCTGAGTTCATGCTAAATCTTCAAACATATTTTCCAATGAAGTACATGACTCTATGAACTTCCTATCACCAAAGACTCATACTTACATCAATTATTCAACCAAGTGGATTTACATATGAGACTCAAGTACCCAACCAAGTGGGTTTACACATTTCAACTCAGCTACCCAACCAAGTGGGTTTAAAAAATTTGACTCAGCTACCCAACCAAGTGGGTTTATAAATTTTACAAGTCCTTACATGACTGAATATTACAATTTTACATCATGGGTCTCAACAAGACCTTTTCATCAAATTACAAATATGACCATTTATGACCAACACCAGAAATTCCTCAAGAAAGAGAACATATTTCAGAACCATCATAATGCCAACAATGCATTATACTCAGCAAAGCTAATGCTCCCCCTGAATCTGTGCATCCAAGCATCCTTTCCATATGACTAAGGCTCCCCCTTATTTTGTGCATCCTGAACACTTTCACCAACAAATCATCAAGGCATCTTTATCAAAACATTAGAAATAGAATTATGAGAACTGGAACACCACTAGAGGTACCAAACAGTATCAGAGATACCAAACAAAATTGCAGCTGTGCTGAAGAAAGCTGACCCCAAACAGAAAATGTCAGCAACCAGACATACGCGGTTTTATGTGCATGAACTCGCATATATACGCGACTGTGTTTTAGGAAACCCGCGTATCCAATACCATCTTCTATATTTTAACCAGATCTGATCCTCTATGAGAAAAAGACAGTGTTCAGCTTCTTTCTGAGATATTTGAATGCTTCCCTGGATTACAGATAGATAGAACAGTGTAGTTGAGTCTTTAAACGTCATCCAACGGTTGTAGCATAAATACATTAGTAACCAAACCTTCAGATTCTTTGCAGCATCAATACAATCTTTCCAAGAGAGATTATAAAACTAGCACAACATCTTCAAATATGTGTCAATCATCCATGTGGTCCAATATCACCATGATCTTTAAGATTTAACATGAAGTAACATATGTAGGGAAAAGATCTCAACCATAGTAACAAACTCTGCATGATCTATTCTTATCTCTGAATCATAAGACTTCCAATTCATCTCAGCAACGAATACTCTTCATCAAAAAGCAAACATGACTCATCCATAATTTTCAACATCAGAAACCAAGTATCATATCATCATAATTTAGAACTGAGCAACTAAGCTGATACTGAGTTAATAATACAGTTATTAACAATCAGACTGATGCTCCCCCTAAACCTCTGCTCCAGATCTTCAGCTATCATATAAATTCTCTTATCATCAATGCATACGCGACTGTGTCTGCTGGAACTCGCGTGTATACGCGACTTTTGTTCATCGAACCCGCGTATGGAAAGTGAAGCATAGAAATTTTTCACATTCCTTCATCTCCCCCTGAACTTGTACTTCCTGTACCTGTATTTTCCACATCAGATGCGCTGTCAGAAATGAAAATAGCCAGAGTAATCAAATCAACCATGAGAGACATCATACATTGCTCCCCCTGTGACGATACATTACTAAATCTCATAATTTATACCACATCATTCCTGCAGTCAATAGAAGTAGGCTTCAGAAGAGGATGACTGCAGTAGGGTCAGTATTCCCTACGTTTCTGACTGGTCCTCCTTATTTTTCCAAGTTTTCTTGAACTTCCTAACTGTGTGCTGAAAATTGTCCACTTTCTCAGATCTGTTCAACCTGCATTCCTTTTCTACATGTCTATACTTGTTACAAGAATAACATCTCATGTGTCCAGAGAAATAAGCATAAGAATCATAATGAGTATTTCTAATCTTCCTCCTTTTACAATCAGCTGCTTTATGTCCATACTTGTTACATGAAAAACAATATCCCTTGAAGAAACCAGAGTACCTTTCTATGTAGGAACTGTTTGTTTGAGGCTGAAATGATCTGCTCCTGCAATTCGCTGCAACATGCCCATAATTATGACATTTAAAACATTCAACATTATTGACTGATTAACTTTGAGGTTTCATCATTGTTGGTTGACCTTTTGTCTCTTTCAACACTTTAGGTTTTGCATTGACATCCTCTGAATTTTTAGCACTTCCTTGTGATCTAGATTCTCCTTTAACAGTTTCTTGGAAACCAAGACCAAGTTTGATAGCAGGAGACCTTTGATTATTCAGAATATTGTCCAAAATATTAGTACTATCTTGAAACCTCAAAAGTTTAACCTTTTCTTCTAATTTACCTTTGAGAATGTTTACCTCAACCTCCAAGGCTCGACATTGCTTCGTCATGCTTTCTTCTTTCCTTCTTCCATCTTCTACTTGATCCTTCAGATTTAGAATCTCTTCTTTCAACCAATTTTCGTTTTCTTCACATGTTTGTTGCAGCTCTTCATTCTTCTTATTTGATTTTTCCAGATCTTCTTTGAGGGAGATGATTTCTGCTTCAAGACCTTCCTTTTCAAATGATTGTAGAGGTTCCTCATTCCTCTTATTTGATGTTTCGAGATCTGCTTTCAGAGAGATGATTTCTGCTTCAAGTTTTTCACCTTGATTGGTTGCATAAGCGTACAACCCTTGATACTTGTCTATCTGTCCATTTAGTGTTTCTATCTTTTCATTCATCTTAGAGATCACATCCTTGTAGATAGATTCCTTCCTTTCAAATTGATACCAATCATTACTTTCATTATTTGCTTCTAGACTTTCACTCTTTTTAGATGATTTTTGCTGATCTTCAACTTTAATCTTGACAGCTTCTTCTAGATCCATACTGTTACTTTCACCTTTGCATATACAGGTAAGTGAAATACAAGAACAACGATCAATACCTGTTTCATCTCCTTCAATTTCTGCTATACATGATTTCTGAGGTATCTCCTTTCCTTGAGTAACCTTCTTCTTTTTCTTCTTTGCCATGAGCACTTGTAGAGCTTGGTCAGAATCTTCTTCATCTTCACTGGACACTTCATCATCATCTTCATTTGCATAATAACTCTTCCTTTTTTCAAATTGTTTCCCTTTACCATGTTTTTCTCTATAAGGACATTTAGCAGCATAGTGACCAACTTTTCCACAATCAAAACATTTGAAGGGAAGCTTACCTTTGAATCTTCCAGTACCTAGTTGGAGCTTTCTCACGAAATTCGCTTCTTCTTCATCGGATATATAGCTGGATTTTTTGACAACTTCCTTTTCCTTTCCTTTTGTAGATGCCTTAAAAGCAGCTTCTCTTATTTGAGAAGGACCTCCTTGTCTCATTTCAAAAGCAGTCAGAGTACCATGTAATTGAACAATAGTAAGCGTTTGCAGATCTTGCCTTTCTTCAATAGCTGAAACTTTAGAGTCAAATCTTGAAGTCAAGGATCTTAAGACTTTTTCTACCAGAGTAGTATCAATTATGGTTTCACCCAAATTTCTCATCCAATTTACAATATCATCTAGACGAAGAAAGAAACTGGCAACACTTTCATCACTATGCATCTTCAAATTTTCATATTCAATTCTAAGAGTTTGGAGTTTTGCACTTTTTACCTTTGTGTCTCCTTCATACCTTAGAATGATTTTGTCCCATATTTCTTTTGCTGAATGTAGCTGCATCACTTTAGAAAATTTTGATTCAGACATGCTTCCTAATAAGACATTCACTGCTTTGGCATTGATTTCATACTTCTTCCTTTCAGCTGCATCAATAGGAATACTTGCCGGGTATTGATAACCTTCTTCCACGATTGCCCATACATCTGCACCAAGACTTTGCAGATATGCTTTTGTTCGTACCTTCCAGAATATCAGATTGCTTCCATTGAATAGAGGTGGCTTTATAGACATTACTCCTTCTTGACTTCCCATTGCGACGAATCTCCTTCAAGCGATCAAGCTTCTGCAGAAGGACCTGCTCCGATACCAATTGTTGGGAAAAATACTGAGAGGGGGGGGTGAATCAGTATTTACTGCATATTCAAAAATTTTACTTTTTCTTGCTTCTAAAACCCATACGCTACTTTCCTGATACAGAGTCGCGTATATACGCGGATACCCTTTATGAAACTCGCGTATACACAGAGATCTAATTAAGTCATTAATTCTTCACTTATATCATTCCATCATTCATTCATCAGATGTTTAATAAACAATAAACATGTGCAGTAAGAGCAGAATAAACCATCACACAAAGCATCACACATGAACACCAGGATTTTTAGGTGGAAACCCAAGCCGGGAGAAAACCACCGCTGCATTTTTCTCACCTTCAATATTTTATTATGCAGAAAACATCTTATTAACATATGTGCCGATCGTAGACTCCACAAAGACGTTGTGCACCCACCTGCGCTCGTTTACCAGCCTCTCCTGGAAGGGAGCTACGACCCCCTGCTCTCGTTTACCAGCCTCTCCTGGAAGGGAGCTACGACCCCCTGATCTCGTTTACCAGCCTCACCCGGAAGGGAGCTACGACCCCCTGACTGAAGGCTACAACCCTCAGCACCTCTATGGACCACGTTTCATCAATTTTCACACTGGATCCAACAACTTCAATAGAACACAACTTGCAGGCCACGTTTCATCATATTTTTAGACTGGACCCTCTCCATACATTTAAGCACAGTCAAACATGAAACTCATACATATAACTCACTCGACGTATATCCGTAAACCAAGCGTAACGTATCGACATTTCTTATCGCGCTTCAAAGAACCCTAGTTTGCATACACGCTTTTATTTTACTGATGGCGCGTATATACGCGCTTCCGTTCACATAAACCAGCGTATACTTCAGTACAAATTATAGAGCTTATTTTATTGTGCATATGCGCTTTCTCTTCAGCGAAGCCACGTATATACGCGCTTCTTCTGCGGCAAAGTAGCGTATATATCTTCAACCATTACGAGTCGTGATACTTCTTCAGATCGATATTCAAAGTCGATTCAACCTTTTTACTTCAGATAGATGTTCGCCACATCACAGATCTAATCACTCATAAATGTGATCCAAGAACATTGCATACATTTCAGATCCAGATATTCCGTCATCATTTCTTCATAGTATCATAGATTCAGATCTATCATCAAACCTTTAACCCTTTCCATTCAGATATACTTCAGAGAGAAGTATTCATTCAAGCTTAGACATCTTGCACCCACACTCATGATTTGCACAATGAATTTCTTCTCTTTATATAGGTTCTCCCTTTTTCAATACCATGAGCCCTTTTTTCAATACCATGAGCCAAAACAATACCATGAGCCCAATTTTCAATACCATGAGCCAAAACAATACCATGAGCCCAAAACTACATTACTTCCGATGGTATTCCTGGACGGGGTCATTTAGACGAATCATTACCCAATACAATGGGTCAATACCATGGTGGTTACCCCTGGTTTTGCACTTTATGAGCGCTTTTGCCCATACACGACTTGGAACGTTATTTCCCGCGTGCATACGCGACTTCTCCTTGACAAATCCGCGTATGCCTTGAGACATACTCTTTTCATCATAAATCTAGCACATATTGAATTCCTTTCTTCATTACCTTCTGTACTCTCTGTAGATACATCAGATTTTCATCTTTAAACAGGTTCATCAAGACATATTCTATCAAGCACAACTTCATCAAGTAAGTTGCCATCATCTTCATCAGGTGGGTTTCCATTCAAGATCAACTCTCTACATCATATTGTCAACAAACATCATATCACATCAGATTTACATCATTTACCAAGTCCATCAAGTTAAGAATAACTTCATCAGGTGTATTTCCATCAACGACAACACATGCCAATAATCTCATGTCTTCATCTTCATTCAGTGGGTTGCCATCAAGGACAACACTCTGCATCATATTTCCAACATCATTGACAAGGCATTTCAACTTATTCTTGTATATTGCTAATGACATACATTGTATGTCAGTGATTGGAACAAATGAAAAACCCCATTCATTTTTTATTACATCAAACCAGTAGATTGTATACCCATATTGAGGATACTATTCATACTCCTTGTTTAGATAGAGCCAAAATAATTTAATTTTATAAAACACTCCATACTGAGGGTTTGAAGTTCCACCAAATGGAGGATCAACCCTTCGCCAAACCCTATCAAGACTACTATAAACATAAAATTTAGACTGCATTATATCATACTTATGTTTTATAAAAACACAGTCATATCTTTGCTGCTTACATTTTCCAACAACGAAAATAATCCCTAGTCTCCAATTCGGATTGGCCCAATGTTTTTAAAGGACTTTATAAATGGATTCACTACAGAATAGTTGTGTGAATGGGAGTTGTTACATGTTATTTTTCCACCATGACATTTGATTGTCTATATAGGTCTATCAATACCTATATTATGCTCCCTTAGAAGTCAAAAACCTTGATGTTCCTAAACCAAGTTTTGGAATTGGAGAAAAGCTCTTTAAAATCCTGAAAAGTCTACCTCTACACTTTTTCTAGCATTTTCCTGTGGGTTCGCAGATACTTGGTCTATAAAATACGGAAACCCCTACACGTTCTCCTACTAAAACCTACGGACCCCCGTAAAAAGTCAAATAAAGGAAAAAGTAAATTCTAGAAGCCCAGCTGGTCGAATATTCTCCCAACTGGAAGCTTTTAGAGGCGCGATCAGTTCGAGATTTTTCCTTCCACTCATGGAGCTTATCCCTTGGTCCATGGAGCTCAAATCCCTTCATGAGAGGAATCCATCCCCCTCTTTATGGAACTGAAACTACCTCCATTTCCCTATAAATTGATCTCATGTTTCAGTCTCAAGAGTAGATGGTAGATGTTAAGCTTATACATGGTAGTTGCTGAAGAAATTCTCAAAAGTGCATACTTTCTACACTAGCTGTTGTTGGCATGAGAATGATCACACCCTTATGTCCGTAACTCCATGCTAGTATTTAGATAGGAATTCTTGTAAAACTGAAGGAGGAACGATTGTTCAGGATCCTGGGAGAAATTTGTACGACATCAAGGCATCAAGTTGTAATATTACTCTTTTCATTCAAGATAATACATATGGATCTCTTTTTCTCATTGAGTTGTTCTTGTTCTTATTGAATAACATCAATACTTAGACTCCTTGATCACTAAGTTGGATTAGATTTTCTTGATTATTATATGTTTCAGATGCTTTGATTCTTTTGTCTTGTCTTTTATTGCAGGTTCTACTTACTGAAGAAGCCTCTTTGGAGCGACTGGATAAAAGACTGCATCAAACGTTGGATTTCAAGGTAAGGGCAGGTCCTCTCTCTTTTCTTATAATAATTGTGAATTTCAATTAATCTAGAGAAAATTTTTTCCAAAGGATGTTTGTTTATAGCTATTCGTTTAATACTAGGGAGATCGCTCTTGTCCACAAGAGGGATTAATCTGCATAACAAAATGGCAACTCTGCTGGGGAATAGAACTTAGTTTTCTCTTTTTATTTTCAATTTGAATTTTTAGAGTTTTATGATTTTGACTTATCTAAGACTAGGTTGGGTAGATAAATTTTAAGAATCCCTGAAAAGAAAAGTTAATTTTTTATTTTTCTGGATTTTCCTTGAATCCACGATTTTCAATAGAAAATAGTGTGGTAGCCTCCAAAGTTTTTAGTTTAAAACAGTGCGGTACTACTCTGTTTTCCATTAGAAATTTCAAACCTTTGGAAAATTTTTGAAAAAAAAATAGGAATTCTCTTTTTAGGAGCCAGATCACCTGATTCTTTATGTTTTCCCCAGTCTATCTTAGCTGTCAAATCTTATGTGTGAATTTATTTTCAGCAACTTTTTCATTTGTGTGATTTATCATCCGATTTGCATCTTATAAGTGAATGTTTGCCCTATTTTATTGTTGCTCCATACAAGATACCTTCATTTACCTCAGCTTACTGGTATGATAATTTTGTATTTCTGAGCCATTAAGATCATTATAAACCTTACTTTTATGAAAATTGATCCTTTTTTCATTTGCAAATTTGGAAGAGCTTTTAGCTTACTGAAGCCTAATTTTCACACCAAAGCATTTTTGGATGTTTTCATTTCTGCTGAGATAAGTAGAAATTTTTCTTAGTTTGATAAAAAACTAGGAGAAAACATCCTCAAACTTCTAGATAGACTTCAAAATTAGATTTTTCTTTGATTTTGAATTTATGTTTTTAGAGTCTTTTTAGATATTGTTTTCTTTTGGAAATGGTTTGTTTATTGATTTGTAGTTTTTTATTTTATTGTTAAAGGAATTTCATTTCAAAAGAGAAATTGATCAATTTTTCAAATTGAGTTCTCAATGAAAACGTATTCTTTTCAATGATTTTGTTTATGAATGAAAGAATTGGTGCTTTGAAATTTGTTAAATCTCTCAATCTTTCCCTTAAATAAGATTCATTGAAAAGAAAAGAGTTGCACTTCTCATTTAGATTCATTTAGCGTATTTTTTAATCGGGTCACAAACATCATTGAAGTTTCAACTCCATTCCTTTTGTCTTAAACAATAGCCAAATTAAAAACAACTCTTTAATAAAATCAATCTAGATATTTTACATTTTCTAGGGCTCATTCCACCAACTTAGCTTAGGCTAGTGTTTTGGAATAGGTTGTATTTAACATTCCAAGACAGTTTAAACAAACAAGTAGCAATATTGTGGTAGGAAAATCAAATTTTAGCATTTGTGCTATGGGAAGCTCTTCTTAAAAGAGTCAAGCATGAGATCATGTCGGAACCAGTGAGGTAATCATACCTATCTCATTGGGAAAGATAGCAGATGTGCACGCAATACAAACGATAAAACTCAGATAGAACATTGTCAAGGAGCCTGGGGTCACTTGTCGGCAAACTTTGGATTTAACATATCAAGGATCCTTCAAGGGGATTGAGCTTTTTACTCTTCCCTTGTGTGTATATTGGATCGTAGACTGTTCCCCCATGTACATTTTTTCCCGTTGGTGACCTTAGTGACCATAATCTTCAAGATTTTTCCCAAGGTGATGGTGGAGAGAAGGTCTCACTATACCTAGAACAGACATCGGCTAGACTCACTTGGACTTTTCGGAGGGTAATTTTCATTTCGAGAAGGAAAAAGTGGAGATACTTGCACCAATATTTTTCATTAAGTAGTTTTTCAGGGTAACTGTTCCAATCGCCAAGTTTTCCACATTAGAATTCTACGACGTTGGATTTCATCACCAACTAGTGTTTTTAGTGTGGAAACATATTGTTTGTGTGTGGATTGTTCTCTTAGATTGTGTAGGCGTGTGTTCGATTTGATTTTTTCCTTAGCGACTTTAGGTTATTTTGTTGAAATTTTCTTTGATTTCGTGTGTTAAACTTTTAATCGTGGCTGAATTATCAAGACAATCCCGTAGAATGCAGGGGAAACCCCCTGATTACACACCAAGTCAGTTAGAAAATCTTAAATCTGAAAAAGGCCAACCATCAGGGACCTGATCAACTGAGCAAGAGGAAACATCAGTAATTATACATCCTGATTATGAAGCAGATCAACCTCAAACATTAGAAAGTTCTCAAAGAAAACTAACAATTTCTGAACTAGTTGAACTTGCTTCCACAACTAGTGAATTATCAGCTACCAAGCCTGAAATTTTTGAACTAGAAACTGAACCTGCTACATCTGAGCCTGCTTCGGAGTTCATAACCCAAACCCCTGGTCGTCCTCATTCACCTCGAGTGAAGTTTCACATCACTGAGAACCTTCCTCCTGGCCTCTATAGCATTGAAGAGATTATTGACACAGGAGAAGAAGTTCACCTTCCTTCACATCAAAAATATTTAGATCTTAGGCTAAGTGAATCAATTTACTATTACAATCCTTTGAAACAAGATCCTTGGTATTCTCAATTAACCGAATTTATACACAATTCTAGTCTCAACTATTCACCACCCCATATTCCTTTTTATGCCATACCAAGAGGTAATTACAGACTGCCATTAAGCATGTTTGGTGAGTCATCCATGTTTTCTGCATCGCCAGAAACTTATTAGTATGGTGTTCCATCTGTTCCTTCAGGATACCAGATGCTTTCTAGTAATTTCTCAGGAGCATCTCCTCCTGAAAAACTAGTACAATCACCTAGTCCAAATGAATCTCATACTGAAAATTTTAACATGGAACAAGTTTACACGATGTTTGGAAACATTCCTAACCCTGACCCTCAAAGTAGTAATTTACAATTGGGGGGCATCCTAAAGGTAGTAATTTACCACATGAGGGGAAACCAAGGATAATACATACCTCAATGATAGTACACACGTCAAGGATAGTACATACCTCAAGGGCATTACACATCTCAAGGACAATATCAACCTTAAGGGTAGTAATATATTTAGGGACCACAGCCTCTTCAAGGATAGTACCCTATGTCGGGGAAACAGTCTTTCCAAGGACAAAAGCCTCCTTTGGGGCTGCAGTTTTATCAGGAACAACAATTGTTTCAAGGAGGTCAATATTTTAGTGGAAATTGTTGAGCCCTAGAATTGCCTTCTGTTTTACAAACCTTCACTTCATTTCATCATTCTTTTATCACTTTATAAGCCTAAAATCAATGAAGAATGATTAGGATTGCTTAAAGGTTACATGAAATTGATTAACATATTGTATTTTCATGGTTTTTGCTGTTTTAATAATTTTGTGCAAAATAGCTACAGAATATAGACGTTCTGTATCCAATCACGCGTTTCGCAGCTATTTTAGTGTTTGAATGGGTTACAAGTGTCGTCTAAAATAAAAACGCATATGGGCGAATTCCAGACTTCATCCACATCATTCCTTGCTCCCTACAAAGTTTGAGCACAATTCTACAGGTGGTTATGCACGTGGGAAACCAAAACCAAGAGGTAGACTTCTACCGGGACACGGACTCTACAGCTGTCTGCAGCAAAGTACGAGACCTTCAATAAGAGTTTTAATTCGATTAGAAGTGGGAAAGACACTTATCCCTGTTTTTCTCAAGGGTAGTTATGTAATTTCATTATAAGTATGAATCGGGAGACCGAGAAACAGCTAGTTAGATTTTGTTTTGTTACCTAGATCTTTGAAGACTGTAAATACTCTGTTTTGAAGAATTTCTCCTTTAATGAAAGAAGCATCATTTTATTGCACGAGCTGAGTCAATCTTGAGTAGATTTGCGTGCTGATACGGTGGTAGAGGGCCCCTACTGCCCGTGAAGCGTTATGCATTTGGTTTAGATAAGTAGCTGTAGCCTTGTTTCATTCTCAATTTAAATAGTTTTCTAAACTTTACATTGTATGCTCATTTACATCCAATATTACAGCTTGTCTTGTTCTTACAAACTGTTCCAAAATATTATTAACACTGAATGAGGCATAGCTATGGTGTTTTAGAGCTTAGTTGCGTTTCTTTTGAATTTTATGTTTTATGCTCAATTGCATTGAATGATATAGCCAAACTTGTTTTTACAAACTATTCCAAAATATCACTCATCTTGAATGAGATAGGGCTGTAGTATTTCACAGAATTAATTGCATTTTAGTTCAGTTGAAATACTCCGAAGGTAGATGTCATTCTAGTTTAATTCTGTCACTATATTTAAAGCTTGATAATGGTACTCTAGTTCATTCTTAGTTCACTGTATTTCAAGTTAGATTAATGGCATTCTAGTTTAGTTGTGGTCACTGTATTTCAATTTTGGTCAATTTCATCCTAGTTTAGTGTTATCCATTGTATTTTAAAGTTGTGTTAGCTGCCAAAATTATTCTTCACGGTCTTCATTATTTACAAACTACTCCTATTTTGAATTACTATTAATGCATCATTATATGGACAGGGATTAGTGATATCAGTTTAAGACCCTGATTATTCTGCAATCTTTTGCAATTTCACAAATAAGCCTTTTCCCAAAAACTATTCTAAAAAGAATCTATAACTTTTGAGTGAGGCCTAGTAGTGATAAATTGAGTTGCAGAATGGATTAATCTCAGAATTAGAATTTAATTTAGAGTAGAAATCTTATTGTGCTACAAATATTCTTTTCCAATTATGTTCCAATAAACCTCTAACCATGGATGAGATGTTGTAACATTGTAAGTTGATTGTTGACTTAAGAGAACCTCAATTGCACTAAAAACTTGTCCTTTTCTCAAAGCTATTCCAACATATTTCTAAATGAATGAATTGGATGAGTTCATGATATGGGTTATTGAGTTCATGTTGTGATTTGTTTCCTTGCTATGAGTCATTATCAAGCTTTGCATTTTCTGTTCTTTAGTGCACACATAGTTTAGAATAGTTTCACTCTGTTTTAGTGTAAAATTCCCTTTATTAACACTTAGTTCTTTTCATTTTTAAAACATAAAACCATAAAACCAAAAACATCATAAAAACACTAAACACAACGTAGTGAGAGACAATTACCTAGGCATATATAGTGCACCACACTTCAGCAGTTTACTAGCCCTGGTTGACAATTCATGTTATCAATTTAGGAACACTAAGTTGAGCACAAAATTTTGGCGCCGTTGCCGGGGAAGTGTAACTAGGTAACCTTATTTCTTACATCCAAAAAAAAAAAACAAAAACTTCAATCACCTACCACACCCACTATATCATGTGGTGCAGTAAGAGCCACACATCCACATCATGAATTCATATTTTTGCAGGTAGAAGAAGAGGTGACAAAGGAGGTTGAATAAATGGATGGAGATGATGACAATGAGGAAGATCCTTTTGGATTTCCCATTCAAGAAACTGATATCAATGTTCAAATGAAGAACATCCATCCATCTGTACTTCCTAAATTCAAAGGTATGAGATCAGAAGACCCGGAAACCTTTCTTTTTGAATTTGAAATAATTTGTAGATCTTATGGCTACTCATTGCACATGAAAAAATTGAATTTGTTTCCGGCAACATTGAAGGATAGAGCTCTTAGATGGTTCATGACTTTAGGAACAAATTCTATAAGGACATGGGATGATATGAAAAGAGTATTTTTGGAAAAATATAAAGGCTATTGCATGCACCATGACCTTAGAAATGAAGTCTTTAAGATGAACCAAAAAGAGGATGAAAGCCTAGAAGATTTAGTGGAGAGATTTACTTATAATATCAAAAGATATAAATTGCATAATTTAGGATCAGATGCATTAAAAAATCTCCTACTAAATGCTATAAAGGATGAATGGATTGATCTTCTTAATCTTGTGGGAAAAGGAGATGTCTATCAATTTCCATTTCAAGAAATTTGTGAAATGTGCAAGAACATATCAAGAGGAAAAGCAAAGTGTGTAAGGTTCCCTCAAGATCCATTTATGGCAAAAGTAAGTAAGTCAGCATCAGGATTGGTAAGTCAAACTGAACCTAACAATTTGCTAAACATTCTTGGTAATTTAAATGTACAAACTGACATGCTAAGAATTCAAAACAAGAAAAAAGTTGGTTCATTTATATTTTTCCCTAAATGTAGAAAGAAACATGCTTTGCATGAATGTCCACTTGATAACATTAAAATGTGTAAAATTTGTGCAGGATCACATACTACTGAAGATTGCCCATCGTTACTAGGGTTGAAGGCAATTTACCAAAAGGATAATGGAGCAAATCAAGCACAAGAGAAACTTTCTTATGTAGCTCCAAGAGGATTATGGCAGCCTCATCAACCCAATACGATGCAATATCCTTATGCATAGTATCAAGGTTATGCACAACAATCTCAAGGTAATTGGAAAACACCCTTGCCTTGGCAACCTTGGGCATCTCAATCCCAACCTCAAAACCAATCTTGGCAACAAAGTTGGCAAAGGCCCTATAAAGGAAATCCACCATATCCTCAATCTTTCCCTCTCTATCCTCAATACCATCATCAATGTTATCCATACCATTTACCTCCACTACAACATCAATATCACCCTCATTTGACCTCAATTCAACCCTTCCCATTACCATCCACACAAACACCCCAAAAATTCATTCCCACTCCATTACCTCCACAACCATTTCATATCCCCAACAATAAAACACCTCAATCAACTTACAATTTTGAGGTATTGCAAAATGATTCACCAGCTATCATTGAAGAACAACAACCAGAAGAAGAAGACTCAGATAAGGTCCAAGAATCATGGATGTCTGTTGATAAAGAAGTTATTGGAACCAGAGATTGAGAAGTCTCATGCATGTCTATCACCAGATTCTATGAATGAAGATCACATCTCCGAAGACTTGCATTTCATGATAGAGGAAAGACAAGGAAGACAAGATTACATTGAATCTTGGTTCAAGTCAGTCATTGGATCCCAATGCTCAATTATTCAATATCTTCTGACATCATCTAAATCAAGACAGTTGGCATCTCATATACAGGTACATATCGAAGAGTATCTTTCAAACCTGCATATGAGTTTATCTATGATCTTGTTACAGACATGGTTCCATTGGAATTATTCATATACTTGAACAAGATTTTCTTTTTCAAGTAGAGTAGGACATAAAAAAAAGAAAAAAAGAAGAAGAGAAAAATAAGTCCTATTGTGAAAACCAGCTTGCTGGCGCAATTGGACATGAGCTTTGCTTGAAAACCAGGCAACTGGCGAGCAAAGTTCACAATAAGTTCTGCAATTTCATGATGGTTTCAATCTTTCATGGTTCTTCAAATCATTTTTGGTTCTATGCTCGAGTTGGATGATGTGGAATTCCTTAAGGTCCACCTTCCAACAGATCTTGTCCCATCGACCTCAACACTTTATCTAGGATCAAGATTAGAGATTATTTGTAGTGCCTTGGAGCTTGCATTCATCAATGGCAAGCCTCCTCGTTGATAACAATGGGAATACAACAATGTCTCTTGTTTTTCAAATCTTGCATGCGACTTGACTTCGACACATTCATTCGTCCCTGTCAAGATGCACTTAGGTACCTTGACACTCATTTACATTATCGGTGAGTTGTCTCGCATTGGTTAACGATTTTCATTATTGATCGGTAATCCAATGATTTCTTCCCATGCTCGACTTCGACACATTTATTCGCATGGTAAGAATTGTACCATGAATGTTGGCTTTGATGAAAACTAATGGTTTTATGGAATCAACAACAACTTGCAGCAGTACATTTTATTATTTTCTTGTAGCAGCATGTTCATATTTTTTTCAATTCAATAATAGCTGCGGAAAGTGGTAGTTTCTGCAGCTATTGCTGTAGCAGCCTGTTTTTGTTTTTTGCAACTTTTTCCAGAGGCAGTTTTGGCACAAATATTGCAAGAGATTGGAGCAGAAATAAAAAATTCTGAGCTTCTAGATTTTCTCAAAATATGATAAATTGAGTAAGACGCAGACATAATTTGGAAAAAAAAGCAATTTTTAAGGGCATTTCAGATGGGTTTTTATGGCAGATTTTCATTTTTCAGCATTATGGATAGATTAGGACAGATTTCAGTATTTTTGCACAGCAGTGCCTTTTCTTCATCAAAATGAAATTTTGAAAGCATGTGGCAGTATAGAAGGTAAAAATACACAGTTTCCCTTTTGAATCACTCAATTCCGCCTTAAAATGAGTTCGTGGCATACTTTTTTGTTGCAACATTGGGCAGAATGAAAGGTGAAACAGGGTAGAAATTGATTTTATCATAACTTTCAAACCGTGCATCCATTGGTCCTGAAATTTTTATGGTAAATGTATTGAGGTAGGGTGAATAAACAAAGAAAATTTCAGAAAATTTCAGTGTGTAGTTTTCAATAATTTGGCCACTTTCACCTACAGCCATTTCTCATTTTTCGGGAGATCCGTACAACCAATGGCAGAGATTTTTCGTTGGAAGATGCATAATAATATTGGTAACAACCTCAAAAAATTTCAGGGAAGACTGATGTACCATTTGAGAGAAATTTCAAAATTCATTTCATTTTACAATTCCACTCCATCCCACTCCACTTTCACTCCATCTCACTCCACTTTCACTCCATCTCACGCCATTTTCATTTCATTTCAGAAGTCCTATTCCAATTTCACTCCATTACATTTCACATCCATCTTCCATAGTCATACTTCATTTCTTTTTACAGATTGCATGTTGCAGCCACATCTTATTCAGCAGTTCTGACACAATTGTACAACCTACAAAGAGATGATGATTACAAGAAATTGAAGGATTCTGTTTTGAAGACCAATATGCTAAAAGAGGACCAAAGGAACAACATCAAGCACAACAATTAACAAGGTCAAAAATTCTGAGGTAAATTGTGAAAATTATTTTAATAGCAAAAAGTTAAAACATGAAATAGATGCAATGTGTATAATCATATGTTTCCTAAAACAACCTATCATTCAAATCAATTAACATATCTTGGCCATATCCCTTATCCAACATTCCAACCTACTATTCCACATCTCCTTAAGATTGTATCATTCACTGATTTCACCACAAGTTCATCATAAATTCTCCATCAGATCCATAGCCACTTCATTTTCCCTTATAGCTTAACTACCTCCATCCATTCACCTCCATTACACTTTGCAGTCAATCCATCTCTAAGTGCAGAAAGGTAATTCTGAGGGTGAAGCATCATTCTTCAACTAATCCATCTTCAGACACAGAGATACAGTTTCAAAATAAAGCATTAGACTCTGTAGTCAATCTAGCTTCAAGCATAGAAAAGTAATTCTGAAAGGAAGATAATCTGCACAAAGGAGGAATGTGGCTAATTGTCAGGATAGAACCAGTTGGAGTCAAGTATTTGGAAGGATATCCACAAGTCAAGGAGCTACTAAAACAAGCAGGGAGGTTAAATTTTATAGAGAAATTTGATGGCTTCCATAAGGAGATTACAAAATATTTTGCCAAATATTTTGATGGAGCAGAAGAAGAAAAACTGACATGGTTATTGAAAATAAACTTGACACTCCACTACAGGAGGAAGATGAAGAACCAATTTCTAAAAAGTTAACAGAGACTAGAAAATAGATTAGAGCCAAAAGAAGTAGAAAGATAAGGTTGGATGTTCTAACAGAGGTTTCAGAGCACATGGAATACGTTTTGATGAAATTGCATGAGGACATGCAATATTCTTGCAGTGGGGGTATGTTGAGCCCTAGAATTGCCTTCTGTTTTACAAACCTTCACTTCATTTCATCATTATTTTATCACTTCATAAGCCTAAAATCAATGAAGAATGATTAGGATTGCTTAAAGGTTACATGCAATTGATTAACATATTGTATTTTCATGGTTTTTGTTGTTTTAATAATTTTGTGCAAAATAGCTATAGAATACAGACATTCCGTAGCTGATCACGCGTTCCACAGCTATTTTAGTGTTTGAATGGGTTACAGGTGTCGTCTGAAAGAAAAAAGAATATGGGTGAATTCCAGACTTCATCCACATCATTCTTTGCTCCCTACAAAGTCTGAGCACAATTCTACAGGTGGTTATGCACATGGGAAACCAAAACCAAGAGGTAGACTTCTACCGGGACAAGGACTCTACAACTGTCTGTAGCAAAGTACGAGACCTTCAATAAGAGTTTTAATTCAATTATAAGTGGGAAAGACACTAATCCCTATTTTTCTCAAGGGTAGTTATGTAATTTCATTATAAGTATGACTCGAGAGACCGAGAAACAACTAGTTAGATTTTGTTTTGTTACCTAGATCTTTGAAGACCGTAAATACTCTGTTTTGAAGAATTTCTCCTTTAATGAAAGAAGCATCATTTTATTGGATGAGCTGAGTCAATATTGAGTAGATTTGCGTGCTGATCCGGTGGTAGAGGGCCCCTACTGCCCATGAAGCGTTATGCATTTGGTTTAGATAAGTAGCTGTAGCCTTGTTTCATTCTCAATTTAAATAGTTTTCTGAACTTTACATTTTATGCTCATTTACATCCAGTATTACAGCTTGTCTTGTTCTTACAAATTGTTCCAAAATATTATTAACACTGAATGAGGCATAGATGTGGTGTTTTAGAGCTTAGTTGTGTTTCTTTTGAATTTTATGTTTTATGCTCAGTTGCATTGAATGATACAGCCAGACTTGTTTTTACAAACTATTCCAAAATATCACTCATCTTGAACGAGACAGGGCTGTAGTATTTCACAGAATTAATTGCATTTTAGTTCAGTTGAAATACTCCAGAGGTAGATGTCATTCTAGTTTAATTCTGTCACTATATTTCAAGCTCGATAATGGTACTCTAGTTCATTCTTAGTTCACTGTATTTCAAGTTAGATTAATGGCATTCTAGTTTAGTTGTGGTCACTGTATTTCAAGTTTGGTCAATTTCATCCTAGTTTAGTGTTATCCATTGTATTTTAAAGTTGTGTTAGCTGCCACATTATTCTTCACGGTCTTCATTATTTACAAACTACTCCTGTTCTGAATTACTATTAATGCATCATTATATGGACAGGGATTAGTGATATCAGTTTAAGACCCTGATTATTCTGCAATCTTTTGCAATTTCACAAATAGGCCTTTTCCCGAAAACTATTCTAAAAAGAATCTATAGCTTTTGAGTGAGGTCTAGTGGTGATAAATTGAGTTGCAGAATGGATTAATATCAGAATTAGAAGTTAATTTAGAGTAGAAATCTTATTGTGCTACAAATATTCTTTTCCAATTATGTTCCAATAAACCTCTAACCATGAATGAGATGTTGTAACATTGTAAGTTGATTGTTGACTTAAGAGAACCTCAATTGCACTAAAAACTTGTCCTTTTCTCAAAGCTATTCCAGCATATTTCTAAATGAATGAATTGGATGAGTTCATGATATGGGTTATTGAGTTCATGTTGTGATTTGTTTCCTTGCTATGAGTCATTATCAAGCTTTGCATTTTCTGTTCTTTAGTGCACACATAGTTTAGAATAGTTTCACTCTGTTTTAGTGTAAACTTCCCTTTATTAACACTTACTTCTTTTCCTTTTTAAAACATAAAACCATAAAACCAAAAACATCATAAAAACACTAAACACAACGTAGTGAGAGACAGTTACCTAGGCATATATAGTGCACCACACTTCAGCAGTTTACTAGCCCTGGTTGACAATTCATGTTATCAATTTAGGAACACTAAGTTGAGCACAACAGAAATTATCCAAAAAACTATCAAGCTTACGTTCCAAATTATAAACCTGGTTATGCTCCATAAAAACCTTAAGTGGGAGCTCCATATCCTGGAGTAAAAACGGTGTGGAATCCATCATTGAATCAATAAAATTTGCAACCTAACGTGAAAGTACCTTATAATCATCCTAGTCAGCCAATTTCTTACAATCAAATCCAGAAACCTATCCAACCTACGCTTCAAGTTATACCTTAGGTATCTGCACCTAGTAGTGTTCAGCAACACCTAGAACTCCACCTCAAACTGCTACACCAACTTCTGTTCAACAACCTATCACACCTATCCTTGGAATTTCTACAACCCTTATTTATACGGTCCCTCAAGTATCACAATCGATCCCTCAGGTCACTGCACATCAACCTGGACCCACAGTTCAAACTACCATTCAGATGTTTTCGGAACAACCTGGTACAAGTACAATTGTAACAAGCCAACCTTATACAGGTCAGTTTGTTTATCAACCATATCAAGCAGTATCAATATGGACCTGTAGCACAAAATATAGTATACCAACATCAATCGTATCTTGGTTAAACATATTAGATACCATGTCAACCTCAGTATGGTGTGGCTAATCCTAGTTATCCAGGAGGCATTCCAATCCCCAATGCACAGGCTATTCCAGGTTATCCTGGATATCCTCCTCCTAGTACTGGTATAGTTCCTCAAGGTTATTAATTTTCTCAGCAGGACCCTAACCGTCGGTTAAAATTCATAGCAACTTTGGATTTACCAGATTTGTCGCGCCTAACAAATGATCTGATTTATTATCTTCTGTTTTGGCCACCTATGCCGAAGAATTTTCCCAGTGATATTCCTAATTTAGAAGGTAAATCAGGAGAAGACCCCTCAAATCATGCCATGACTTACCACCTCTGGTGCGCATCCAACTCTTTATTCGATGGTTCCATTCGATTAAGACTATTTCAGAGAACACTTATAGGTTTAGTTGCAAAGTGGTATATTGAACTACAACGTGGCTCATTCAACAATTTCAACGCGTTGGCAACAACTTTCTTAACACACTTTCAGTTTATAGTTTGATACGAAAATGGCACGGAACCCTTAACTTCAGTGAAACAGTCTACGTCTACATACATTTCAGATCACATACATGAATGGAGACGTAAACGTCGTTTAGTGAAAGTTTTTATTCCGGATAAAATCTTGGCAAAATGGTTTATCAAATCATTGCTTCCAAATATCACTGAAGATGTGGCTAAGGGAGGTGTTGTTACGGAAGAATATGTCATTTCTCAAGCACAGTACTTAGACCTTTTATATACACAGTCTGGTACTTTAAACAAAAAAATTCCTGACTTACCACATCCCGGTCAAATAACTGGAACTCCTTCAGGTTCTCATGCTGCAGACAATGTAATTGGTTTATTTAGTGCTAATAAGAGTAAGAAGAAGTCCTCCAAAACTACTTATCCTATCATAACTTTACTAGATTCACTGAAAGGAGATTCTTCCCTTGAAACTTCTGCCAACATTCATGTTGTAGATTCATCTACAGCTAAATCTAAAATTGGTAATAAGAAGAAAGGAAAGAATAAAAACAAGAAAACTACATCTCCCAAAGATAAAACTGAAAAGAATGAACCAACTGATGAAAAACGAAAACCTCGTTATCCTTGTCTTATCTATGATGAGGATCACTATACCAAAGAGTACCCACATCAGTCCGAGGTCTCTAAGTTTGTCAAAGTTTCACCCACACCGCTATATTGAAGGATCCTTTTCCTACTCAAGATAGAAAAATGATAGGATATTCTTCAAATTCATCGGCATATATTTTAATGATGTCTGATGTTATGGTTGTGACGTGATCGCAAGACTATGGAACTAAAAATACTATAACTGGTAGAGAGACATAAAATTCTAGTCAAACACTAGCTATATCTCCTTCAGTTTTCGATCCACTTCACATCAAGAAACCTAATCCTAATTTAGTGATTAAACCGCCTGCTAAAGGTGTACTTCGAAAATCAGCTTTCAATCCACATGCGAGAGCTGCTCAAAATTACAACATTGTTGAAGACTTGGCGATATCTCCTTTGGCAATGTTGGCCTTAGAAGTGCTACAATCATGTCCAGCATAAAGGAAATTACTATTATCAGTTATCGAAGCTATCAATCCTCAGGATTCTAACCACAGGTCTTTTAAATAGAAAATTTTACACCAATACTCCCTCATCAGATGGCTTTTCAGATACCAATATTAGTAAAAAACAAATGAGTCTTTCGTACTGTAATTGATGATGGGGCATCCACGTGCATAATGTCATTAAACTATTAGAAAACTCTTGGTTCTCCAACACTCAACCAATCACTGACAATCCTTAAAGACTTTTATGGAAGAGGATTTCATCCATACGGAATAATCCAGGATCTACCTATAGAAGTAGAAGGAAAAACTGTTAACCTAGATGTGGAAGTTGTTGATGCCCCTCTGGATTACAACCTTCTTTTGGTTCGTAGTTTGTCTTATTCCATGACTGTTTTCATTTCATCCGTCTTTCAGTTAATCATGTTTCCTCATAAAGGAAATATTGTGAAAATTGATCAGTTGTCAAATTATTCATCCAACCTTGCTTCTACAGAAAATATCAAACATGTTGGAAAAATGGATATCCCATATGAAGATGTTGGTGTAGGTTTATTAAAGGACTCCACTTTGATGGGAACTTTCTCTATGCCTCCACCGCGTAACATTTCCAACATCAATATGATCTCATCAAGCACTATACCATTTGATGACACTTTGGTAGTGCCTTCAAAATCAGAACTAGACTCTTTCAATGGCGAGATGCCTTTGAGTCCTTTTGAAATGGCATATGTGGCAGTACAGTCATTTTCTAACACACTTTCAACTACTCCTGATCAAATGAATGTGATCACCGAAGAATTTTCTTCTCTATCAAGCTTAGCCTTGACATCACTTTCCGATCCTTTTCAACATGTGTTTCACACTGATGAAAGTATTCAAGAATTTTTGTCATTAGATGAATTACCCTGGGATCATCTACATCATATATCTTCATTTTTACCTGAACTTGATAGGTTTGAAAATGATTTTTCATCTATTTTTACAATTGATTATGTCAAGGAAGCATAGAATCCCATATCGATTGCAAATTTAGATTTTCAGACTAATTTGGGAAATATTTCTACCACAGTTCCTATCGATATATCAGTTAAACCTGGAATTATTGAAAACATTTATATAGGAAATTCTTGTACGATTGACAAGATTAACACATACAAAGCCCTATTTCAAGAATTCCAAGACATATTTTGCTAGTCTTACGAAGATATGCTAGGAATCGATCCAACTATTGTCAATCATGAAATTAAGACATACCCGGATACCAAGACTATTAGACAAATATTACATCCAATACATCCATGAAACGTTGTTGCTATCAAAGCTGAAGTTGAAAAGCTATTGTGAGCAGGATTTATTTATCCAATTCCATTGACAGATTGGGTATCTAATATAGTTCCTGTTACCGAGAAACAAGGGACTATACGAGCATGTGTCGATTATCGGGATATTAATAAAGCATGTCCAAAAGACAATTATCCTACCCCCTATATCGACCAAATTATTGATGATTGTGCCGGAAATCAAATTTTCTCATTCATGGATGGATTTTCTAAGTATAATCAAATCAACATACTCCCTGCTTATCAACCAAAAACAACATTTATATGTCCTTGGGGGACATTTTCTTATTGAAAATTACCTTTTGGATTAAAAAATGCTGGTGCAACTTTTCAAAGGGCCATGTCTTACGCTTTTCATGATATCAAACATATTGTACAACCTTATCTAGATGATTTACCTGATCATTATTTACATAGGGAAGATCATCCTACACACTTGCGAGCTATTTTCATGAGATGTAAGCATTACAAGATTCATTTGAACCTGCACAAATTTGTTTTTTGTGTGCAATCAGGACAATTACTAGGATTCATTGTTTCGAAAGCCGCCATTCGTGTCGACCCCTCGAAGGTTGAGGCTATCATCAACTTACCTCCTCCTTCCACACTTCACCAACTCCAAAGTTTGCAAGGGAAAGCAAATTTTCTATGTAGGTTTATCCTGGACTATGCTGAGTTAACAAGAGGTTTTACCCGGTTGTTGAAATAAATTGTTACTTTTATTTTGGATGAGATTGCTAATAAATATTTTGATGCACTAAAACACACGTTGACCCATGCACCGTTATTGCATCCACCCAATTACCACCAGGACTACTTTTTATACTTAGCTGCCTTTGATTCCACCATTGGAATGGTTCTAGTTCAAGAGGATTAATCTCACAATGATCATGTGATATATTATCTAAGTCGAAATCTTAACCCGATGGAAATCAAATATTCACATGTGGAGAAATTGGCCTTGGCAGCAGTTCAAGCTGTCCAACGATTCCGTCACTACATATTGTTACGTAAAAAAACTGTGATATCTAATTGCAACCCGATGATGTATATTTTGACAAAACAATTACTTGGGGGAAAATACTCTAAATGGATTGTCATCCTACAAGAGTTTGATTTGGAATTCTAGAAATCTAAATCAAATAAATCACTGGTATTTGCAGAGCTTATGTGTGACTTTCCCAATACTGAGACAGAAACCGTGGTAGAGAATCCCATCGCCGATGAATCTTTGTTTCTCAACAGTACATTAGATCCATGGTATGGGGATATCATTATATATCTTCAGACCCAAACCTTTCACCCAAAGCTTTCACATTCAAATTGAAGGACAATCTGATATCAATCCCAGCAATACAATATTGTTGGGGACACTCTTTATCATCGTGGTGAAAATTCTGTTTTTCGACGTTGTATAACTCATGAAGAGGCTGAAAGGGTTTTAAATTATTTCCACTCTGGAGTATGTGGTGGTCATATGTCTTGGTTTTCCACAGCCCAAAATATATTGTGCACTGGTTATTTTTGGTCGTAGTTATTCAAAGATTGTATTATTGCAGTCCGAAAATGCCACAATTGACAAAATTTTTATCGAAAGATGTGTGCGCCTCAAGCTCCTCTTCACCCAATCATTGTTGTCAGTCCTTTTTCGAAATGGGGTATTGATTTCATTACATGTAACCCTCACTCATCCAGGGGGCATGGATATATTATTCTTGCTATAAATTACTTTACCAAATGGGCCAAGACGATGCCTACATTCGTGGCAGATGGAAAAAATGTAGCTACTTTAGTATTCAATCATGTGATTGCTCATTTAGGTGTGCCTCAAGCTATTATTACAAACCATGGGAGTCATTTTCGAAATATAATAAAGACCGAACTTTCCGATCAACTTGGCCTGTGCCATGATAGTTCTACTCCATATTACCCGCAAGCTAATGGTCAAGTTGAAGCTGTCAATAAGGTTTTAACCACCATGATTAAACGAATTATCGGAACTCACAAATCGAATTGTCATATGATTCTTTTTTCGGCATTATGGGCATACCGAACCTTAGCAAAAACTACTATAGGGTTTACTCCTTTTCAAATGGTCTATGGTTTAGAAGCTATGTTACCCATTGAATGTGAAATGTCATCACTCTAATTAGCCATTGAGTTGTTACCAGCTACCTTTGAAGAGGAAAAACACTTTTTGTACTTATCACAATTAAATGAGACTCGGCGCACCGCTGCATTAGCAGCTGAAGCTCATAAGAAACGTGTGAAAGCTCAGTATGATCAAAGTGTTACCCCTCATGTTTTTTCAGAAGGTGACCTAGTCTTAGTACACGATCAAGCTAACGATAAGCTAGGTGTTGGAAAATTTGAACCGATGTGGCATGGTCCCTAAATTGTCAAGCGTTTGCTTGCAAAAGGAGCCTATGGATTGACTGATTATGATGGTGTCTCTTTAGATAAGCCCAAAAATGGTCTTTATCTTAAGAGATATTATGCTTGAATTTCATGTGAAGATCTCTCTTGTGCAATAGTTATTTTTTAAGTGTGCCTTAGATTAGAAAAGTGTGCCTAGATTAAGTTTTTTGTTACTACTATCACTACTTATCTTGATTACTCTTGATATTGCAGATGTCAACATCCCTTCAAACGTACATTGGTTTTGTTGATGGTGCCTGTCGTAGTACACAGAATATCTTTTCTGCGGCTTGGGTTATCTATTCACCCACCGATGAGTTGGTTTCTATGCATGGGATATGCCTTGGTCAAACAACAAACAATATTGCAAAATATATCGCAGACATTGAGTTATTATCTAATGTCATTTCATTTGGTATTTGACGTTTTATCATTAGGTTGGATTCAGAACTCATTGTATTACATTTAAACAAGGTATATGCAATTAAAAATCCAGTGTTATTGAGATTATTTTTTAATGTTCGTCTCTTGGAACGACAATTTTATTACATTGAATATCAACATATTTCAAGAAATTTAAACACATTGGCCTATGCATTAGCTAATCGTGTTTTAAATAGACATTTGCAACATTAACATAGTAAACCAAAACAACATTCGATACATGTTGAACAAGATACTCAGAGAAAGTAGTAATATCATAGATAGGTTTATTTTCAAAAAATATTACATCATATATGATCATAGGTTCAAACAACTTATGATCTAATAGATACTCATACAAAAAACAAAAAATTTCAATCCACGACGATCATCCACTATCAATGTTGATGATCATGGTAATAGACTATGGCATGTGCCACCTTGCACAGGAATCTCCTAAATGGTCCTGGAACACCTGTTACATGTCTTTGAAGCCAGAGAGGAACGTCATATGTTCTTGTCTCAGGAATGTCTATCGTTAACCTCTCCAGGTTGTGTTCCATATTTGCTAGGATCTCTGCTGCCTGATCCTATGAAGGTGCTATAGGCTCTGCTTGCCGCTTATCAAAGCGGTAGAGTGTAGCTGGTCATCATGGACCGACATCTGCATTTAAATATTGTTATCAGTATTGGACGATAAAAAACAAATAAAAATTAGATTAAAGACATCAAAATAGTTCGCTTACCTGAATGGTCCCACTATGCCCCTGGAGGCAAAGACATCTCAGGATCACCTCTAAAATCCATTCTTGCATAGGGGAAGTCTTCGATGGTGAAGACTTGGTTCCCTAGCCACATAAAGTATGTCGGAGTGAACTGAACCACTGAATTTCCATTGCCACCATGGCGAGCCACTAATGCCACCCAATGCACCATCCGAGGCTCCCCACGATCTACTGAATCAGCTGAGGGGTGAGAAGCGGGATTCTCTCTAAAGCAAAAGAAATGAGAATGGCACAATAACCAATTTTTTTCAACTTTGCATTATTTTCTATAGTTAATTGGCCTTTCATGTTGGTTAATACCCCTTCGCACCAGTTAAATATGGTCCCTCTGAAACACTCTACTGCGGTTTTCATTTGAGATTTAGTGGCTACATGTGGAGCTACACTCCCACACAATCTAGTTATTTTAAATGCAATCACTTTGAGATCCAATCGCAAGATAGTTGTAATATCTATGCGGCTATCATTTAAGTCTTCCTCATCACTGCAATATTATTGTTTGTACCTAGCAA
This sequence comes from Pinus albicaulis, assembly GCA_034641835.2. NCBI lineage: Eukaryota > Viridiplantae > Streptophyta > Pinopsida > Pinales > Pinaceae > Pinus > Pinus albicaulis. Next base: position 38,822 of record JAXQQM020068679.1, read on the forward strand.
CGGGAAGGCCTCCCTGTCTAGCCCCAAACAAGGATATGTTTTCTCTCCTCCGGGACAATCCAGTGAGAAAATAGATATCCTCTAGCTCAATTTGGAGCCGATGGTCACCAATGATGAAGCATTGGTCTTGAACTTCCCATGCATTTACGAGCCATGTCATCAAATCTACTTATGCTTTCATACCTTGGATAGCCCAGAACTTGTATAAACCACAAGTCTGCAATGCATGTATTGTTGTAGCATCTTCCATGACTTCATTGTCTATAGCTTCATGTTCATGTTCACGCCACTCTAACATGGTTGAATAACCTACAAGTCAACACATTTGAAAGTTAGAAACCATTTGAGCACAAAAATTGAATCATTTTTAAGAGAAATTGTGAATTTAAAATGGTCATGGCGCCTCCACACGAGCTGCACACAAAAATCGAGGGAGCACAATAGTTTTCTCGTTAAAAATTATCGGGGTCTGCGGTTACCACATGCATGACCCGCGGACCCCCGAGTGTACATTTTTAAGCATAAATTGCTCCTAAATAATGAAATTGAGACTTAAAACGAAAAATGAAACAGATAGAAATGAAGAAGAAGATGATGTGGATTACCTGGTTCTGACGATTCAAGGAATGGACAGTTGGTTCTCCCGATATTTTCTCCAGAATGTTTTTGCCAAAATCTCTCAATTCACTGCTCTGAAGACAAAACGTGAAAATGATTTTGTTTTAACTCCTTTTTATAGTCTTTGAATGAATAAAATATTATATTTTATTTATTTTTCACTTTAAAAGGCTATTTTTAGATATTTTTACTTCTTGGAAACAAGTATGTGTAAACTTTTGAGTTTTGTGCAGGATACATGATTTTCTGGTGAAAAGAATTATTTTGACACTGAGTATACTTTTATCACTTTTTCGGGCTCTTGAAAATTACGAAAAAGAAAAACCATGGAGTTATATTTTAAGCTCTTTTCAAACTCTCTAAATATGAAAAGATCGTCAAGTACTTGACTATTCTAACTTGTTAAAGTAAATGAATAGTCGTCCCTTCAATATAAGTTTACCCCTTTTTCAGACTGAAATGGACTAATTACGAAAAATGTATACATTGACTAATCATGGTCAATAGAGTTCTCTCCTGTATTATTTTATCCTTTTTCGGGCTTGAGAGACTAGATTTACAAAAAAGAACAATCATGGATTTTTCTTATGTTTTTCTTCTGACTCCCTAAAATTGAAAAACGTCGAGTTTCTCCTATATTGGACTCATTAAAATTTAATAGTAAAGGACCTGTCGATTACAAATAGGACCATACCACTCCTTCTTAGGGTTCGTTTTTAATACTAAGATGGAATCATCTGCAGGATCAGCTTACACAAACAAGAAAATGTTATCCTCCTCAAGCTTGTCAAAAATAAAGAGGTACTTGATAGTAATGGTGGGGGGAAAAGAGAGAAAAATAATCTTGTTGTCATCCTTGTTTAGAAAGCAATGTGCCACTCTTGAACACGACACTTTGTCACAGCTGTACCTGGGTTCGGAAATCCTTTGTCGAACAGTTAATCAAACCACATTGAAAGTCTTCAGCCGGTTTTTGGGTATTAGCTTTAGGTCAATTTTTGCCAAGCCATTTGCAGTGTTGTTATGTGTTCAAGAGAGAGTTCAAATAAAACATTCATTGCAAACATTTGTCTCCATTCACATTGACCATCCCTGAGTCAGTCCTTGCAAATATTTCTTCAAAACTTGATCTAATAGTTTCGTGTCGTGGGCTTTCCTATGACGGATCTATTTCTATCGATGTCAGCTCATCATCTAGAAAGTTGATCTAGAATCCTATCAGTACCTTGGGATCTGCATGCTCTAATGGAAAGTTTCTCACCTTCGACAACAAGTTACATCATTGACCTTTGATCGAATGATTCTATGAGTGTTTGACTGCAAATCATTCTTTCACACTTCATATATTGTATTGGAGTACTTTGAGAGCCATTTTCATTATTGGTGGTTTCTCTCACACTTGTTAACAGTTCACATCATTGACTAATAATCAAGTGGTTTCTAGCATGTTCGACTTCGACAAAATCAATCGCATGGATAGAATTGTACTAGTTTGAGAAGCAAAAATCAAGACCCTAGATCTAGTTTCCACCATCCAGGCTGCGTGGAGTTTTTTTATTCATGATACAATAGACTACTTATGACAGATGGTTATGCCCATACTTTGTATACTTTTGATGTAATATTGAAACCATATATGTACCAGAACATTTAGTTAGTTTTGATCTGAGTATGGGAATGCCTACCTCAGCGATTATATATATATATGCTTGCATTGAATTTTTTTACAGGTTTTCGACCGGTGTCCCCAATCCAATCCTCGGAATGATAAAGCACTTCACTCTTTAGAACAACCTCAGACTTCGCACTTTAGGGGGGAATTTTTTGCACGTTATTTTCTCACCATGACATTTGACTGTCTATATAGGTCTATCACTACCTATATTGTGCTCCCTTAGAATTCAAAGACCCTAATGTTCCTAAAATAAGTCTTGGAATTGGAGAAAATCTATTTAAAAACTTTAAAAGACAACCTTCGCACTTTTTCTAGCCTTTTCCCACCGGTTCGCAGATACTTGGTCTATAAGCTGCAACAACCCCTGCATGTTCTACTACTAAAATGTGTTGACCCCCGTAAAAAGTCAAATAAAGGAAAACTTAAATTCTAGAAGCCGAACTAGTTGAATATTCTCCCAACTGGAAGCTTCTAGAGGCGCAATCAGTTCGAGCTTTTTCCCTCCACTCATGGAGCTTATCCCTTGGTCCATGGAGCTCAAATACCTTCATGAGAGGAATTCATCCCCCTCTTCATGGAACTGAAACTACCCCCATTTCCCTATAAATTGAGCTCATGTTTTAGTCTCAAGAGTAGATGGTAGATGTTAAGCTTATACATGGTAGTTGCTGAAGAAATTCCCAAGAGTGCATACTTTCTACACTAGCTTCTGTTGGCATGAGAATGATCACACCTTTATGTCCATAACTCCATGCTAGTATTAGAGAGGAAGGCTTGTCAAAATGAAGGAGGAACGATTTTTCAAGACCCCGAGAGAAATATGTACGACATCAAGGCATTAGGTTCTAATATTACTCTTTTCATTCAAGATAATACATATGGATCTCTTTTTCTCATTGAGTTGTTCTTGTGCTTATTGAATAACATCAATACTTAGACTCCTTGATCACTAAGTTGGATTATCTTTTCTTGATTATTATATGTTGCAGATGCTTTTATTCTTTTGTCTTGTCTTTGATTGCAGATTCTACTTACTTAAGAAGCCTCTTTGGCGCGACTGGATAAAAGACTGCATCGAACATTGAATTTCAAGATAGGGGCATGTCCTCTCTCTTTTCTTATAATAACTCTGAATTGAAATTAATCTAGAGAAAAATGTTTCCAAATGGATGTTTGTTTCTAGCATTTCGTTGAATACTAGGGAGATCGCTCTTGTCCGCAAGAGGGATCAATCTGCATAACAGGAGCATTCTGTTGGTAAGGATAAAACTAACATTGGTCCAACATTATACTCTATTTTGTATCTTGAATCTATGAATCACAAATGAAAATGAGATATGTGCCCATTCTGATTAAGGTATTCAGCAACAAAATAATTGTCTTCATCATTGAGGAAAGGAACCATAAATCCAAATTTTTTTGTAGAGATATGCATGCAACACAATAAGAAAGAATGGTTTTGAAAAAAAATTATTCCATTGCTTACAAACAGTGCTAAAATTTATCAGAATCGATAAAGGGAGCCAGAGGAAGACAAATTCAAGAGTTTGAATGGAAGACAACTCCAAATAGTTGTATCCATGATCAAACAAGGAAATCACCTAACATAAAAGAAAACACATTTGATATCAACAAAACAATTTTCAATTCAAACTGCATACATATTGTATAAAACCATATGAGCGATAAGAACATTATTACAATAGTGAAAAATAACTCACAATTTTATAAACATAATGTTTACAATCCAATATTATTAATGTTAATAAATCTATTTTTATGTCCCTATTAATGTCTATGTTTAATATCGATGTTAATGTTTTGATGTTCAATATAAATATTTTTTTGAATATTAAGTAACTGAATGTTATAAACCTCACGTTATAAAATAACCTAATGCTACATGAACCAAATGATATAAAAATACCAAATTTTTAATACTAATGTCATTGAACCTAAAAAAAAACTAAAGTTAAATTCTAATGTCATTGAACTTAAATAAACCTAAAGTTATCAATCATATTATTTAATGAAATATTTATATTGATGTTTAATGACAATGTTCTTTTTAATGTATAAATGCAAAATTTACTTTTATATAAATTTCTATGTTTAACATTCACATCTATATTTATTATTAATATTATTAATATTATTATTAATTAAAAATAAAAGAGATTAATATTTACTATTAATATTAATAAGTTCTTTATTAATTTGAAACATTTATATTTATTATTAAAATTAATATCAATCTATATTATTAAATTATTAATGTTAATATCAATAAATATTTATTTTGATCATATTACTTAATTTTAAAACATTAGTAATAATAATAATAATATTTATAATAGAAATAATATTAATATTAATATTAATAATTTTATGTCAATTTTAAACATTTATCTTTATCAATGTTTATTAATATTAATAAAAAACATAAATATTGAACTTAATAACACACATAAAGATTGAACTTTCTATAGAGTTGACATAAATAGATTAAAAAGACTAAATTGAATCCACAAAAAATGAAAAATATATAATTTTAAAAAATAGGCCAAATATATAATTGATACAATCTTGTCACATTCAAAAAGTAAACTTATACAAAGATAAATAAATAAATAAATTATTACTTTACTCCCACTCAAACCTTACTACTATTTGATTTACATAGCAATTCTAATGCTCGTTGAATATATCTGTATTGGTACTAAGCAGTCAATATGATTTTAAATCATATGGTACACATAATACAATACCATGCGATTAACTCTAGCTTTCATCATATAAATTAATTCAAGGTCGATGGTTTGCAAATATAAAGCATACATATTTAATTACCACTGTGATCGAATTGATCTTTCAGTAGGGTTCATTACTCCTTTGATTGAAATTGATTAAATGTATTCATACATATCGACTGTGCTTCAATCCTATTTCTGGCAGATTTGATTTCTATATATGATTTTAATTCGTATTATAACTTAATATTTGTACATCATTCAACTTGGTGTTAATGATATTAGTCATCAACCCACCTCATTCACTGTGTTGATTACCCACCTATCGGTTCCTCCGGTTGCCAAACATCGAGCTCTGTCACTTGGATCTCGTCCTACCGTATATCTCAGTCTTTGGTGATCAATGGTGCACATGAAAGGTAGGGATGGTTAGGGTAGCCACCCACCCCATTCCCCACCTTCTGGTTCATTCACTCCGCCACTTGTTCTCTAGTTTTTGCTCTGCAACTCAAGTTCCTCTCTTGTGGCTATTGTCGTGCGTTATCCCTGCATGCAAGCGTTGTCTTCTGGGTATGTTCACGCTACATTCACCTTCGTTGGTTAACAAAGGTAATGCTACTCTTCTTTGTCAGAGTTTTATAGTTTTTGGATGGGTTTTACCTCATTGTTGACACTTGTGGAGACTGTAACTTTAGCTCTTGTTACAAAGAAACCTTGCGGCTTTAAATCCAGGTGAATTATTTCGTATCCTCAAGCTTAACAGTTCGATACCAGTTTCTTTTGAATGGCGGTTTCAATTAGAGGTTTAAAGTTATTTTCCTAACTTCAATTTGTTTACCCAGCGTGACAATGTTTAGCTGCCATGCGAAGAAGTCTTCATGTTTTTATTTTGGACTGCTGAGAGAAGTGATTGTATCGCCTTGGCAAGCTCAACCTATACAGGTAACTTTGCAGAGACTATTATATCTTCCATAACAACTCGTCTTTAATATTGGTTTTACTGTATGCGGAGGTTCACAAGACCAAGTGTTTTAACACCAAATTTCTTGTATTATAGGAACCGCACATCCATTTAAGGTCGGGTTATGAGCAATCTTCGAACCACGCATAGTTCTTTCCAGGTAAGTCTTCCTATTGGAACGGGGTTCCCTAACCTACGTTTTTGTATAATTTTGTATTAGTTGGTCTTGCGTAGGGGTTTTGGGGTGGGTCAAAGCCCCTAATTTTTTTTAATGGGTTAAAGGGTAGCTCTAGGGTCTGCAAACCATGGTTTGCAGACCATCGGATAGCAAAGGCTAAGATATTATAAATAGATAGATAGTTGGGTCTAGTAAGTAGAAGAGTCGATAGATTGATGCTACGTGTGTATTGTTAAGATCTGTCTGGGTTGTTTTGGGTAAGGACTCCTACTGGCTATGTGCGCGGAGATCCTTAGTCCTTCTGTGTGCACACCCCACTAGGATGTGTGCGCAGGATGTGTTTGGGTTGTAAGTGGATTTCTGATGCTAATGAATGCAGAATATATTTGAAGTACCTTTATGTTATCTAGATTGATTGTGTTTACTGTGAAGCACATCTGTGATATTGATTTAAGCTGAGAGTGTATCTATGATTGGGAATTGGCTACGATTATAATGTTCTATGATGGTATTTTCTAATGCGCATGTGGATGCGAATGCATTGACTAGTTCTGTTAGTAATAATAGATTTACTGTGGTTATGTGTTGATTATACTGTTAAAATAACTGCGAATAGACTCATCCTATGCGAACCTACTAAGTTGCAACTCAAATCTACCCTGAATTACCTTGTCTCTCTTAGGGTGTGGAACCCTGGTTCCAACACCCTCCCATACTACTTCGGGTCAGACTTTGGCCAGCGCAAGTAGGTCATTTCCGAAAGGGCCAGTAATATAGGGGTTTGTTGGCAAACCTTAACCTCCGAACCTAGGTCAAGACCCTTCAACCCAACAAATGGTTCTGTTGCCAGGACCAGGAGCATTTTGAGAGAGAGATAGGGTAATGCCACGAGGTCATTGGAGACCTGAGAGGTTGGAAATTGAAGACTAGTTTGAAATACATATTCTGGAATTTGCTGTAAAAGAGAATCGCAACACAAAGCTGACGGTTACTGAAGTTTATGAAATTTTATTTGTAACTTTTGCGCACGATCTTCAAGAGTGGTTAGCGAGGCTCGTGGAATTTCAAACATGTTGGAAGGATGATTAAGATGCAATGGATGGCAGAATTGATTCAATAATTGGAAAAAACTAACAACACGATCACTTGCACAGTAGATCATTGGGTGGACAGTGTGTTAGGGGAATTTGTAACAGAATTCGTAGTTGATCAGTTCGTATCCTATTCTGAGGCTGAGCAGAGGTTCTTCAAAGGCTTCAGAGGTAATTTCTTGTGAACATTGCCATTGCTAATTAAAATATTACTGTGCGAAAAAAGGTGTTCTATGCAGCCACACTGAATCAATGACCTCTGATCAGAGCGAAAGTACAACATGAAGTGGTAAGTACTAGTGAACCAATCGAGAAGGGGATAGATCCATCTACAACTCGTTAAGAGATTCGGTTGTGCATGTAGGAAATAGTCCTCTAGCTACACCACCTTCAAGTCAGCATAAGGGTAAGAACTCACCTACACCTCCGCCACCACCAGAAGAAGATATGGCCACACACATGAAGCTACCCACGTTCAAGGGTGTAGGAGATGAAGATGTCGACTGATTTTGGTTTGTAGAAAAATCAATATGGACTGCGCAGAATGTGGCTACTAATATTGTAAAGAGAGCGCAAATATCCCTCGCCTTTGAAGGAAGGGCCTTGGACTGGTATATGGGTTACATAGGCCGTGGATCCATCTATTCAAGAGATTAAGAATGTAGGTTTTAACCCTGTATAGAAATTATCTGCAAATGAATCTTAAAAACAGAAAATAAACAATAGCGAGAGCATAAAACATAAAACAAATGTACAAAGAAATTTTTCCCTGGATCCCAAATCGGGATGACCAGCTTGATTTTTCATTATATTCCATTTAGTGTTACAACACATATATATACATGCCAAAGCATACATAAACCCCAATCCATTAACCCTAGATTAGAACCTATTCGTAGTTCCCTTGACTGGATCTACAAATTACTAGGGGCCGAAAACCATCATGCCCCAAAACCATGGGCAAACCCATTCACAAAACCATGGGCAGGTCCGCCCACCGAAAAATAAGGTCCAAATTTTTTTTCCTGGGGTGCTACCCCGGACCCCGAACAGGGGGGGTTGTTGCCCCTCCTGTGACCCCCCTACTGCACCCAGCGCAATGTACAAGTGAAGCTATCTCCCCCCCGCGCGTGACTAGTCGTGAAAAGAATATAACACATACCCAAAATTCTCCCACTTGTTGTTTTCTTTCCACAGGAGAGCTGAGTCATTGGCCCAGGTTTGCAACACCCATTATTTCTTTACACCAAGAGAACTTTTGAGTGCTCATAGACTTCGTCAATGCATCTGCAACATTCTTCAAAGTGTCCACCTTTACCAGCAACACCCTTTTAGCCTCAACCATATATCTCACAAAGTGATATTGAACATCAATTTGCTTTGTCTTTGAATGATAAGCAGGGTTCTTAGCCAAGAAAATTGCACTTTGGCTATCATAGTCTATCCTTATAGGTTTCTGCACCAACCCCATACTTGAACACAATCTCTGCAACCAAACTACTTCCTTTCTTGCATGAGTGGCTGCGATGTATTATGCCTCTGTAGTTTAAAGAGCCACTACAAACTTTCTTTTACTCATCCAACTGACCGCACCCCCAAATAGGCTAAACACATACCCACTTGTAGATCTGCTTTGGTCCAGATCTCCAACCCAGTCTGCATCAACAAAACCACGAATGTCCAACACTCTTTCCAATCCTGGTCTTCCCTGGTAGCACAAGCCATAATCACTAGTGCCACGCAAATATCTGCAAACCCGCTTCACTGTTGTCCAATGCTCCTTCCCTGGGTTTGACATAAACCTTCTCAATAATCCCACTGCATGTGCAATGTCTGGTCTAGGACATACCATTGCATACATTAGGCTACCCACTGCACTTGCATATGGAACACGAGACATATCCTCCTCTTCTTCTTGTGTCTTGGGACACTGTTCAGTAGACAACTTTACACCTACAGGATTCAGAACATTCACCGATTTACTATCCTACATATTGAACCTCTGTAATATAGTCTCGACATACTTCCTCTGGTTTAACCAGAGTTTCCTCTTTGCCTGACCTCTCTTAATTTCCATGCCCAAAATATAGTTTGCAGCACCAAGATCCTTCATGTCGAATTTGGAGAACATTTTGGTCTTCAAATATTGAATAATTTCTTTGTTATTTCCAATCAACAATATATAATCCACATACAAGACCAAATAAATAAAACTGTCACCAATTAATTTAAAGTAAAAATAGTGATCCTCCTTGCTTCTAGTGAAGCCAAGTCCCTGTATATAGGTATCAAATTTCCGATACCACATCCTTGGTGACTGTTTTAACCCATACAGAGACTTCTTTAACCTGCATACCAGTTATTTATTCCCCTTCACCACAAAGCCTTCAGGTTGTTTCATGTAGATCTCCTCTTCTAGATCTCTGTGAAGAAATGTTGTCTTCACATCCATCTGTTCTACCTCAAAATAAAATGCAGTAGCAACAGATAAAAGTAATCTAATAGAAGTAACTTTGGCAACAGGAGAAAATATATCACCAAAATCAATCCCCGGCACTTGGGAATAAAATTTTTCTACCAACGGAGATTTGTATTTCTCCACCTTGCCTTCTACATTCATCTTCTTCTTAAACACCCATTTTCTCCTGATGGGCTTCCTTCTAGCCAGCAACTCCACAAGATCCCATGCCTCATTTTTATGCAAGGATGTCATTTCATCGACCATGGCCTCCTTCCAAAGTTTTCCATCCTCTAAATCTACTGCCTCCCTGACGGTTCTGGGATCATCATCAGTTATAGTTAAAGAAAAATTTGAACAGAAAGCAGATGGACTATACCTTTCTGGTTGTCTTCTTTCTGGAACTGATCTTCTCACAGCTGGAGTTTGTGGTTCTTCCTCTTCTGAGTCTTCTTCTGTTGTAGAGTCTAATTCATCCTCCTTTAGCTTAAACTCTATCTTCTCAGGTTCCTTTGGTAGGACTTCATGTTTAACAACATCTTTCACCTCTCTAAACACCACATCTCCATTGTACACAACCTTCCTTGTTTCCGAGTTCCAAAGCTTGTAACCCTTTAAACCATCCTTATACCCAATAAAGATGCAACTTTCAGATTTATTATCCAACTTGATCCTTTTCTCCTTTGGAACATGTACGTATGCATCACATCCAAATGCCCTCGGATGTGAAAGAGAGGGTTTCTTACCAATCCATACCTCACGTGGAGTCTTATCCTCCAACGCTGGTGAAGGTGATCTATTAACCAAGTAACATGCAGTCTCCACCGCCTTTGCCCAGAATTCTTGTCCTAACCCGGTACCACTAAGCATGCTTCTTGCCTTTTCCATCAGCATTCTTTTCATTCTTTCTACAACTCCATTTTGCTGAGGTGTGTATGGAGTAGTCTTCTGTTGTTCTATACCACATTTCTTACAGAACTCTTCAAATTCCTTCTTGCAGAACTCCCCACGATTATCTGTCCTCAGCACCTTTATCTTCTTCTCTGTCTAGTTTTCCACCAGGGCTTTAAATTCTTTAACTTTGTCAAAGACTTCAGATTTATTCCTCAAGAAATATATCCATCTATTCCTTAAGAAGTCATCTATGAATGAAACATAGTACACAGACTTACCCAGTGATGGAATCGACACAGGTCCAAACACATCACTGTGCACAAGCTCTAATATCTTCTTCTCCCTCTTAGCACCAGAAGGAAAACTCACCCGATTCTGCTTCCCATATACACAATTTTCACAGAAATCGAAATCCAGAGAGCTATTAGACATACCTTCTACCATACCATTTCCATGCAGTATCCGAAGGCCCTTCTCTCCAATATGTCCAAGCCTTTGATGCCATAGCATGGTCTTTTCTCCAGAGACCACTAGGCTTTCCGATCCACTTTCGGGAACCACAGAACTGTTGCACCCATCAAAAATAGTGCTGCCCTAAAGCTTGTACAGAGTTCCAATCAAAACTCCCCGCATTAATACCAGTGCTCCCTGAACCATCTTACAAGTATCTTTCTCGAACACTATTTTTACACCTGCATCATCCATCTTTCTTACAGAAATCAGATTTCTAGCCAATGCAGGAATGTGCAGAACACCAGGAAGTGTTCTAATCCTTCCACCTTGCAACTTCAGCTTGAATTTTCCACATCCGACTATTCTTGCCTTCCTATCATCACCTAAGAAGAAATCACCACCATCATATTTCTCATACTCGCAGAACCACTCCCTATGGGGAGTGAAGTGAAAGGATGCACCCGAGTCAATCAACCATGACTCGTGATCTACATGTGTATTTGAAGAAGAAGCCAAATACACAGCCCCACCTTCATCTGAGGTGGTTTTTGCCTCTGCAGAAGGAGCATCATCAGATCCCTTTCCTTTCTCAAGAGCTTTATATCTGTAGTCCTTTTTGAATTTCCCTTCCTTTTCGCATTTCCAGCACACCTTTACAAACTTTCCAAGAAATTTAGATCTCCCTCTAGATTTAGATCTCCCACTCAAAACCTTATTATTGTTTCTATTATGGGACCTTCCTCATACAGATAAGGCATCCCCATTCTAACCCTCCATATTTCTCTGTCTCATTTCCTCCGACAGCAAGGCTGAGACAATGTCATAAAAATTCAAGGTAGTTGTATTGCTACCTATTGCAATAACCAGACTGTCCCACGAGTCTGGTAGAGAACACAAAAAACTAATGCACTTATCTTCATATGAGATTTTAATATCAACAAATGACCACTGGCTTACGATAGTATTGAAGGCGTTCAGATTCTCTGTCACCGAGTCTCCATCCTTCATCCTCAGGTTATACAACTTTTTCTGTAGGAACAATTTATTCACCAGAGACTTATATTGGTACAAAGTCCCTAGCTTGTCCCATAAGTTCTTCGCCGTAGCTTCCCCAGATACATTCAACAATACTAAATCTGAGACACACAATTGTATTGTGCTCTTTGCCTTCCGATCCAGCTTCTTCCAGTCTTCATCTGACATTACTGTTCGTTTAGTACCCGGATCTACCGTGATCCATTGATATTTATCCACCAGCAGATCCTCCATCTTGAGCTTCCAAAACTCAAAAATTTGACCAATAAATTTCTCGATCTCTATCTTCCCGTCTCTCGCCATCTTCTTTCACCACAAGAATCGATCCCACAGATCTCCCACTGAACAAGGTCTACCTCACGCCCGAGCAAAAAACCCCTCATCAGCAAAGACGTCCCCTTGAAGCCGAAACAACTCTGATACCAAATGTAGGTTTTAACCCTGTATAGAAATTATCTGCAAATGAATTTTAAAAATAGAAAATAAACAATAGCGAGAGCATAAAACATAAAATAGATATACACAGAGATTTTCCCCTGGATCCCAAATCGGGACGACCAACTTGATTTTTCATTATATTCTTTTTAGTGTTACAAAAAATATGTATACATGCCAAAGCATACATAAACCCCAATCCATTAACCTTGGATTAGAACATAACCGTAGTTCCCTTGACCGGATCTATAAAATACCAGAAGCCAAAAACCATCATGCCCCAAAACTATGTGCAAACCCATGCACAAAACCATGGGCGGGTCCGCCCACTAAAAAATAAGGTCCATAATTTTTTTCACGGGGCGCTGTCGCCCCCCCTATGACCCCCCTACTGCACCTGGCGCAACGTACAAAGGGGGCTATTTCACCCCCTGTGACCCCCCCACGCGTGACTAGTCATGAAAATAATATAACACATACCCAACAAAGAAAGCCTTAAAACAACAATTCCGAAAGCCCAATTCCTACTCGCAGCTTGTAACTGACCTAAAAGACTTTAGACAAGGACCCATTGAGTCTGTATGGGAAGATAATCAGCGGTTAAAGAAGGTTATCAGAGATGGGGAATTTCAGTATGATGATAGGCAGCACAAGGAATGGCTTATCGCTATGCTGCTACCTCACCTACGCGGACCTATGGGTCAACAAGAAATTGAGATGCAAGAGAAAGCCTTGGAGATTGCTATGAAACTAAAAGCTGCACCAAGAGATGATGCCCAGTTTGGGGTGCAGCAGATCTAGGGACAGCTGGAGGCTATGCACCTTGAAATCTAGAATCTACGAAAAGAAAGAGGGAAAGAAGCTAGCCCAGACGTATGGTGCATACGATGTAGGGTGTCTGGCCACACCAAGGATCAGTGCCCTCTGTTGGCAGACTACATGCAGGCTGGGGGACCCAGCCCACTGCGCCCTAAAGAAGCTACGGGCCTGAGTGGTCCAACATTATGGTGCACTGATTTTCACGTTGCCGGACTACACGATACCAACCACTGTCCCCGTCATGGTGTGTATGTTCCAAAATTCAAGCAACAATGGTGTCAATTCTGCTCCTCGGTGGGACATGATGAGCATAATTGTCGGACCTATGATTTGATGATAGACCGAGGGAACCTATACAGGGTACAGGTTGACCCTTCTTCACCACTATCCCCCTCAAGCAGAGGAGGCTCCCCAGCAAGAGGCAGGGGAGGAGGAAGGGGTGGAGGCGCAGGTCAGGGAAGAGGGAAATTGATCTATTACAACTATGGGGAAATAGGGCACTTCGCAAGGGACTGTTCGAACCCTGCATGACAATCCTGTCGATATTGTAGACAATTGGATCACGTGATCAAATATTGCCCAGTCCTAATATCAAAAATGCAAGAAAAACAATAGACACCTACGCAGACTGTACAGAGGGTTAAAGAGGAAGCGCATGATGAAGGACCAAGTATTAATGTCATAACACGCAATGGCATGGCTACTAAAAGAGCTGAAGAGAGGGCTGTGGCTGAAACCCTTATCTGGAAGACTATTATCAAACAAGAAAGCCTGGACCTACATAAAGAGAAAGAAACATTTGTCACAGTCTCGCAAGGAGTTAGCCAAGGATGAGGCATCTACCTCCAAGGCTCCAACAAACCTAAGAGAGGACGACGAAGTTAAACCATTCCTACAAGCATGTATGAAGTTGCTACGCAACTAGAAGGCAATAGAAAATCTTCAAATACTGATAGATAGCTGCACAGAGAGACATGGCCCTCCAACAAAGGTTATAGATGTTCACAAGCTATACAAGCATAAGAAGCGCACTAGGCGGGAGATGTGGCTAGCATCGCAGATTGGCAACTATGAAATGGATCAGGTTATCTTGGACTTGGGGTCAGATACGAACGTACTGCCAAAGTAAACTTGGCAGCGGATGGGAGAGCCTAAGCTGGAATGGTCCACTATACAATTGCGCATGGCCAACCAACAGAAAATCATACCATTAGGGAGGCTACCAAGGATTATGGTAGATATCGCAGGAGTTAAGGTACGCACAGAATTTGAAGTCATTCAGATTGTGGAAGATGCGGACCCTTATCTTGCGCTCCTAGGACTAGATTGGGCGATAGACATGGGAGGCATTATCAACCTAAAGGAAAGGAGCATGGTCTTTGAGAATGAGGGTATGAGGGTGATATTCCCACTAGACCCTGCAGAAGGAGAGCGATATACAGAACCGGTGCACGAAGAAGAGGATGTGGATCATATTTATAAATTAACTACTCGAGAAGAGGATTGGATCAATCCTACAACTAATGGTGTGCTTTTCTGGGAGAAGGACAGTGAATGCCTCTCTGACTTTGATGGGGAGATAGAAAACTGGGAGAAACGATTACATGATGTAGCTATGCTACGATGTCTCAGGATCACAAAAAGCTTCCGATGTATCTCCTCAAAGGTAAGAGAAATACCCTACTTTGATGGCTCTGGTAGTATGAGGGAGTTTTTGCAGAAATTTGAAGCAGAATTCCCAAGGGAGCGAAGGATGTGGGCACTTAACCTAGCCATGTGCGCAACCCCTGCGAGGTGGTGGGAAACTCATAAGGGAACGTTTTAGGATTGCGAGGAATGTCGTGAATTGATGGTCCTGTGATTTGAACCCTCGGTTCACCTACGCGTGAAGACTTTCCTTGGCCCAGGAGACCCGCGGGAGCACGTGTCCGCATGGATGGAGGAATGGTGTGAAAGAACTATAGACAAATGATTCCACCTTTTCATTCATGCCCTGGGGCCAATCCCCACCACATGGTATTTAGAAGTAGAACTACATCAGCGCACCCGTCACTGGGAAACCCTGAAGGATGAGTTTGTAGGGACGTTTGGGTTGATAGGTGGAACATAGGCACTTGATGATGCCCTACAGGATATAGATGCCTTAGTATTTGATGAATCACACCCTCGTGCATCATATGGGGCACCGACGTGGGAGATGCAGATGCAGGATATTGTCAACTGCCGCAATCTGTCAATGGATGAATGTGATGAAGACCTATTAAATATCTCTATTTCGGAGTCAGAGGGAGAGTACGTAGTTGCTGGACCCCCACTACAGATCATTGATGTGACTAAGCCTCTCAAGCTACGTGAAGTCAACATTGGGACGGAAGAGAAACCTAAGCTAGCTAAAATTGGGGACTACTGGGATGATGATACTGCGGGAAAAGTTGCAGAACTCCTCACAAAGTACCATGACCTGTTTCCTACAAAATTCTCGGAACTCAAGGGGATTACAGGGGACCTAGGGGTCATGCGCATCACCTTAAAACCAGAAGCACACCCTGTTAAGCAGCGGCCTTATCGATTAAAGCCCAAGTACAAGCAAAAATTCAAGGAAAAATTGACAAAATGCTAGCCGTAGGTATCATCGAACCAGTCGAATAGTCAGATTAGGTAAGCCCTATGGTGGTTCAAGAGAAAAAGAAAAAATGAGAAACACGGATCTATGTTGACCTACGCAAATTGAATGATGCTTGTGTACATGATCCCTTTCCTATGCCATTCTCAGATGAAATCCTTGATAGCATGGGGGGGGCAGGAAGCGTACTCATTCATTGATGGGTTCTCGAGCCACCATAATATCAAGATCGCACCGGAAGATCACAGTAAAACTACATTCGCCACTGAATGGGGATCCTTCTAGTATACTGTCATGCCATTTGGGCTCAAGAATGCCCCTGCCATCTTTTTTCGGGTGGTGGTTGCAGTATTCAAGGAGTTCATCCACAAGTTTTTGGAGGTATATTTTGATGACTAGACCGTATTCGGGTTGGTAAAGAAGCATGTCTCAAACTTGCGCATGATGTTGGACGCCAGTCAAAAGCACCAAATTTCCCTGTATATTAAGATTTTCATATTTTTCATACCCTTTGGGATCTTGCTAGGTTACATAGTCTATCGACAAGGATTGATGGTTGACCCTACCAAAGTAGCAGTTATCATCAACCTGGCAGTCCCTACAACTGAGAAACAACTGCGCTCTATCCTCGGACACACAGGCTACTATAGAAAGTTCATTCAAGGGTACGCATTGATCACAGAACCTATGGAAAAGTTTCTAAAGAAGGACATTTCATTTTTTTTGGATGAGAAGTGCTAAAAGAGCTTCGAACTACTCAAGGGGAAGATGGTCTCTATGCCTATTCTCATATTCCCTGACTGGGAAAAGGTTTTCCATGTTCATGTAGATGCGTCAGGGATTTCCCTAGGAGCTGTCCCTACACAGCCTAGGGAAGGAGACATCGACCATCCAGTTGCATTTTCTAGTAGAAAAATATCTAATGCAGAGCGCAACTACTCCACTATTGAGCACGAGGGGTTGGCCATGTTATACACCCTACATAAATATCGGCATTGCCTGCTAGGAGGGCACTTCAAGATGTTTACAGATCACTCAGCTTTGAACTACCTAGTGAATAAGCCTGTGTTGGGGGGGAAGGTTTGCCGATGGCTACTGCTATTTCAAGAATATGACTTTGAGATCATTGTGAAGCTAGGGAAACTAAATGCTGGGCCAGATCACTTATCCTGAATCGAAAGTGGCGAAGAGCCAACCAACCTAGAAGAAGGACTACCTGATGCACAGATGTTTGCTATGAAAGTAGTTGATGCACACTTCGTTGACATCATTCACTTCTTAACTATGGGAATGGCACCTGCAGAGTATTCGGTACAACAGAACAAAGAACTGGTAACCCGCGCAGTGGATTTTACCATCATAGCGGGCCATCTATACAAACTGGAAGCTGATGAGGTAGTGCGAAGATACGTTTTGGAACATGAAAGACGCGCCATCTTAGCAGAAGCCCACGGAGGCATAGCAAGAGGTCACTACGTAGGGAAAGCAACAGCGCATAAGATCTTGAGAGTTGGGCTATGGTGACCCACACTGCATAGCGACTCTCACGATTATTGCAAATCCTACGATACATGCCAAAGGACAGGGAGGTTGTCGCGTAGAGATGAAATTCCCCTATAACCGCAGATGGCCCTACAAGCATTTGAAAAACGGGCCATCGACTTCGTTGGGCCCATCAACTCGCCAGGGAAGAAGATAGGTGAACGCTACATCATCACTACGACTGATTATGTAACTAGATGGGCCGAAGCACAAGCTGTGAAGGATTGCACTGCAGATGCTGTTGCGCACTTCATTTTTGAACATATTCTAACCAGGTTTGGCTGTCCAAATATCTTGAGGAGCGATAGAGGTACGCATTTTGTTAATGAAACAATATAGGCCTTGAATGAATAATTTCGGATTCACCACGTGAAAAGCACCCCGTATCATCCACAGGCTAATGGAGTTGTAGAAAATTTTAATAAAATCTTAGAACATGCGCTAACCAAGGTCTGTAATGTCAATCGAAACGACTGGGATGTGCACATCCCTTCAGTCCTTTGGGCCTATTGAAACACCTGCAAGAAACTGACAGGGAAAACACTATTTCGAATGGTTTATGGAAAGGAGGTCATTATGCCTATGGAGTATATTGTTCCTAGCCTACGCATCGCAACCTTTACAAACATGGCAGAGCCTGATATCATGGAGGAGCGGTTAGCGTAGCTCATGGCCTTGGAGGAAGATCATTTCATTGCTAATCTCCATCAACAAGTTCAGAAGGCCCTAGAAAAAGCATGTCATGTTCGACATATTCGGAAAAAGATCTTTACAAAGGGAGAATCGGTCCTACTATATGATAGCCAGTTTTCGAAGCACCCGGGGAAGTTTTTTCAGCACTGGCTAGGTTCCTATATGGTTAAAGAAATTAATAATGGAGGAGTTGTCCGGTTAGCCACACTGCGTGGTGATATGGTACCAAGATATGTCAATGGTAGCCAGCTCAAACCATACCGGATCAAATGACTATATGGTCGGCGTAGCTGTAGGAGGCAGAATATGTGTAGGCAGGGGGACAAATGGAGGTGGGACCATGGTACGCATAGGGATCATTCACAGGTCTGGAATCCCATAGAGGTGCACTGGGAGCGCTGGGGTAATATACAGATGCGAAAACTAGCCGTTGGAATAGTAAAACTGGGTAAAAATAAAATTTTACTGTTGAAAGGAGTGGGCGACCGGTAATTAATGAGGTGATTTCCGAAGATTTTTTACCGTTTACTTGATGGTAAGTTTCTGATAAGCCTCTTCCAACCGTTGGTTTATTTCCAAGGCTATAAAAGCATAAGGGTAGATCAGAAGGGGGTTCCGTGCATATTGAACAGTTTGTGCTTTATGAAACTCTGTAACTATTGCACTTTGTTAATGTCTGGGTGAGATACTCCTTCTCATAGTAGCAATCCCAAATTCAACTTCTGAGCGAGAATGACGACAACTAATTTGGCCGAGTCTTCGCAGACCGCGGTCTCTACTGATGAGGTTCAAGAATTCACCCCTGAGGTTGAGGAGGTTGTCTCCACACTGAGCAAGGGAAAACAGGTAGAGAAGAAGAAGGGGAAGGGAAAAGGCTAGGAGCAAGGGTCGGGGGGGGACTGCGAAATTGTAATATTCAAAAATAGGAAAAATATACACTATTGGGAATATCTTAAGATATTCCAAAAGTGGAGCTACAGCAATACATGAACACAATATTGTAAACATAGAAAATATGGTCATGTCATGAGAGAGAACAATATTCAGCCATCATTTTATTAATGGATCAACAACAATGTACAAAATATCATGAGGGACATGCCACTCAAGCCATAAGAACAAGTCTCCAATTATCAAAGCAATAGATACATGAGATGCTGCAACTATATAGAATGCCAGAGAGCAGTGACTATGCAATATATATTAGTGTAGAAGCTGCTTCAAATGTACATACATGAAATATGGCTAAAGGAAACAAAATAAATGCCCAATAATGAAGATATGGGCTCCAATACAAGATTTCTAGCCAACCCGGAAAGGATTGCTAGAAATGCCGGAAAACATACAATGTGACAAATAACCCTGGGGTTAATGTGTCATTGCAAATCAGATCTGATATAGAATGAGGCTATGCCAGATCTGAAATATTGATGTCCTCCTCCAATGGTTTTTCTAATTATAAGGTTGATCCCTCTACTTAGAAATAGACCCTCCTGATGAGCTCAATGAACCCTCCCAACATCTGCCTCTGAAAATAACGCAGATATGGACTGAAACTACGTTGTGAGGGATGGTAGATGGTTGGCCTAATGCCAAAGATATGAAAATATTCCCAGGAGTCATCCTTACTCATATTCCAATGGATAGACGAGCTCTCCACTGAAAACAAGCCCAGAAATGACTCAAAGAGATCCTCCGTTGCTACACCCTACAACACAACCCATCTCTAAACAGAAACTGCATTGTAGATGAAGGAGGTAGCTTGGAAAAAATGCTGGAATGAGGAAATGTATCTCAATAACCTCTCCTTCCCTGAGGATGAGGTAGGGATTCCTGACCAGGAACACCCTTGTGCTAAACAACACTGCAACCCTGCTAAACAGCAAGAGGAAGCAAAGTCTCAACAGACCAAAGAAAATAATAATCCAAGCATGAATACAATGGCTGCCCTCCTCTCCATATAAATCAAGTGCTCCTCTCCACAATGGGTCCCATCCATATATGCCACCTAGCCCATGCAAGTTGTCCTTCATTAAAACTGTGTTGTCCAACCTGGACATGCAATGTATCTAGACAGTGCATGTGGACTTGGTCAAATATGACTGAATCAACATGATCCAATCCTGTTCACACATGTGGGTGCTCAATCCAGTTGCTTATTCTCCCCCTTTTCACATGAGGAATGCTATTTTCTCTTCTGAAGAGGTTAATGGGCCTCCCTACCAATTTTATTCATCTACTGCTAGCTATACTATTCCTTTTAGCTTGAGGCTAAAAATTGGGAAAATTACAGTCCTCCCCTCCAAAATGTTGCTTGTCCTCAAGCAACTGTATAGAGAGAGAAAAATTTCTCCCCTTCTCCTCTTGTGGCCTCCTCATCAATAGTCCCCACCACTGCTCAAGATTATCTGCAACAAATTTTTCCTCCAATGTCTCCTCCCAAAGATGCATGACCAAATGGCTCACATCATGAAAAGGTGGTAGGTGTAAGTGGAAAATTTCTTGCTGTCTCATGGCCTCCTCAAGGTAGGAGTGATGATACACATGGAAAATTTCATTCCATGCTATCATCTAAATGAAATGAGCCATCCTAGGTAGCTCATCAAAAAAATCTGCAACCCTAGTTTTATGCAATGTGTTGGGGTTGAATGGAGAGTTTATGTTTTCCCATCCAAGTAGTTTCTCTCTCCACTTATGGTAAGTATGAGGGGGCTGATGATATTGGGCTGCAATGTCATGGCCTTCAAAAATGGCCCAAGTTACCCTACAAGATAAGTCAACCATGAAGTGCCTCCTCCAAGAACACAAGTTCACCCAAGGGCTCCTCCTACATGAAGGAAAGAGGTGTGTTGTGGAAATCATGGTGTGCCCATTGTTTCTCCTAAAATATACAACATGTAAAATAGGGAGAATCATACTCCCAATGGGCATCTCCATCTCAAATTCCACTCTCCAAACAAATCTTCCCATGAGTACAAACATATCAAAAATATATGGAAGCAAAATACTATGAAAACAAGTTGTCAATTGACAACCGGAGAGTGAATCAAAGTTCCACACAAGGAACCAACGCAGTGCATTCCAAGCCTGCCTCAAAACAAAAAATAACAAGTGCTTCACCAGCCACTTGTTTTCTGCCACAGTCATCTCATAAGATGGAAACATGAAGATACAATGTGGTGTCAATGGTGCACACCAAGAATCATGTGGCTTCCCCCACAAACCACCAAAAAGATAGACAGAATCAATGCTACAAGTAGCTGCAAGTATATCATCATACAATATGCAAGAAGAGATAATTCTTCTTGATACATCATGCTGCTCAAACAAGGAAAAAAATTACAATACAAAATGTGAAATTACACCTCCTCCATCATGTACTTGATATCTTGAGCTGAAATGGCTCAACTGGAATCTTTCCCTCACCTCAAATGAGTAGGGAAGTGGTTGTGACCTCCTATATATCACCATCCAGGCTATGCATCTCTCCATATGTTGAAATGTGTCATGTTGGATGCCCTCCCAAGTGAACTGCTCTGCCAATGAAAGATATGCATCATAATGCATGGAAGGGAAGTCCTCATGTGCTGCAAGTAGCAACTTCTCCTTGAGACTAGATGATCTAGTTAAGAAGACTCTGCCATGTAAATATATGACCATATCATCCACCATATACTCATCATCTCTATCCGGGTCATCGAGAATCATGCACACACCAAGATCCTTGGAGTACTCTACTAAGGGCTGAGATCTCCAATAAGGATCAATCCTCCTAAGAGACAGCGCTGGTGATCTGGCATGTGAAGCTCTTTTCATGCTGTTGCCTACGAATTTGACATCCCCCATGCCAAATTCTTCCTCCAAACTCTTCACCTCTCCAAAATCCAAGAGTGGTGAATCAAAAGACAAGATGTCTCTCATCAACTCTAGATATGGTGGGTTCCCAGGTGGAATGCCTCCATGTAGTGAGACATCAATGTCAAGAGTGGACTATACATATGGTTGGGAAACTTTGCCCTTGCCTTCACAGCACAATACAAACTGCCTCCTCTTTGCATTAGCTCCCTGAAATAGAGAAGGGTTTGTGCCTCTCATCACATGATATTGTTCTTCCTTCCTACCCCCTCCTTCCAGCTGCAATGCTTCACAATCATGCTGCTCACTGATTGTGCTTAGACCTCTATCTGAGTGTCTGGAGTATCCTTTTCCTGCTCATTTACAATAATTGTAGCAGCATCTGTGTTCTTCTTTGTGTTTTCTTCATCTAGCACCTTAATTGTTTCTTTTTCCTTCTCCACTAGATTGAGCTTAGGTTTCTTATTATATCTGATTTTAAACCTAGTCTATGTTGTTGTTTCAGCTGTGTAGGTGCCTTCTTCCTGATTCTCTTAGTGGCTTTATCCTCTTTATTTACAGTTTTCAGGGTGTGACTAGTATCACCTTGTTTAACTGTTTCTACCAAGGTATTTTCTAGCCATTTTGTTTATTTGGAAAAATGTTCAATATTTGGCCTTTTATCATGGATATAAGGGGTCAATTTTCATTTTACCCTCATTTTACTGAGTATTCCCTGAGGATCATAATTCCATAAGAAACTTTCTTCAAATTTATATTCCAACAACTGTTTTGATGCTTCTATACCTGCTTCCCTGTGATTACAAATGAAAGGACCCACCTGGTTCTGTAATTTGAATTGAGTCTTATTTTTGGCAGCCAAGAAGTTGATAGAATCTTGTTGTGAAACTAGCTCCAAAAATAGAAGAAAAGAGATATCAACGCCTTAGAAATAAGCCACGTCGAGGGGGAAACCTCAAATAAATTACATGAATGAACAATTCTTGGATGATACAAATTACAAAACCTCCTTTCTATATCATGGATTCCATGGGGCCACATTGTAATCCTAGCTAACCTAACAATAATAATTTAAGGGCAAAATAATAACAATATGGGGGTTACAGGGGTACAATAATAACAATAAGGGGGTTACACTAATAACAATAAGGGACTATACTAGTAATATAGGGACCTAACATGCCCCTCTCCTTCAAAAAAGTGTTGTCCTCAATGCTTGAGTTGCTCTGGGTGCTTCTGTATAAAATTCTCATCCTCCCATGTAGAATCTTCAGTGGGTAAGTTCTTCCACTTGATGAGATACTCTGAAATTGATCGATTTCATTGCTGTCAAGTTCTTGTTTCGGTGACTGATTCAAGTTCCAATATGATCTTTCCTTCCTCATCAAGTTCTGGTAATATTGTTTGAACTAGAATACTTTCACCTATAACCTTCTTTAAGCATGAAACATGGAAAACTGGATGCACTCGTGAAGAAGCAGGAAGCTCCAATTTGTATGCCATAGTACCAATATTTTGCAACACCTTGTAAGGACCATAGTACTTTGGCGATAATTTATTATCCTTCTTTGCTTGCTTGAGGGACATTTGTTTGTATGGATGTAGCCGTAAAAATACCCAATCTCCTACATCAAAACTTCTCTCGCTACGATGTTGATCTGCCTGTTGTTTCATTCGATTTTGTGCCAAATTTAGGTTATCCTTTAAGAGTTGGAGAACTTCTTGCTGATGCTCGATGTGATCTTCCACCGCTTGAACCTTCGAATTTTCCCTTAAAGATGATGTGATGGATGGTGGATGATATCCATAAAGTGCCATAAATGGGGTCATTTTTGGTGCAGTATGGAAGGAAGTGTTATACCACCATTCAGCAAGAGGTAACCACTTGACCCATTGTGTTTGTTTATCAGATACAAAACAACGAAGATATCCTTCCAAACATTTATTTACTATCTCAGTTTGACCATCAGATTGAGGATGATAAGATGAGCTATGAGCTAATTGAGTACCCAAACAAGAAAATAACTCCGTCCAAAAATTTGCAGTAAAAATGGGATCTCTGTCGCTCACAATAACCCTTGGGCTTCCATGTAGCTTTTGAATTCTATCCATAAATGTAGTAGCAACTGTACTTGCTTTAAATGAATGAGATAATGCACAAAAGTGTGCATACTTGGTAAGTCTATCAACTACCACCATAATGACACTCTTTCCTTCGGACTTAGGTAAACCTGTGATAAAATCCATTGAAATCTCCTCCCAACATTAACTTGGAATGGATAAAGGTTGTAGAAGACCCGAGGTCTTAATTGTATCAACTTTATTCTATTTGAAAATAAAAAATTCTACCACAAACTTTTGAATATCAGATTTAGGGCCATCCCAAAAAAAATGCTTTCTTCACCCTGTGGTAAGTTTTTAAAAATCCTGAGTGTCCTCCTAAAGGAGAAGTGTGCAATTCCAAAACAATATTTTGTTTTAGTTGGGAATTCTTACAAAGATATAAGCGATCTTTGTACCACACGGAATCATTTTTTTGACTAAATGTATCAGATGTACTAGGATCTTGCTGCAACTTTTGAATGAGTGTCCACACTTCTTTGTCCTTCTTCCATTCATCCCTTGCTTCAGTTATCCAATTTTGTTGGATAATAGAAATGGCACAAAGAAATGCTTCCACCTCTTCATTATTTCTTGAGAGTGCATCTGCAACAACATTTAGCTTCCATTTTTTGTAGATTATTTCAAAGTCATAACCCAACATCTTTGTGACCCATTTTTGCTGCTCTTCTAAAGATAGTCTTTGTTCCAAAAAGTGTTTAAGACTATCATAATCAGTTTTTACCTTGAAGTGTCTTCCCATTAGGTAAGTTCGCCATTTCTTTAGTGCATGCAGTATTGTTAATTTTTTTTTCTCATAAATAGCTTTCTGTAAATACTTTCCTTTGATTGGACGACTTTCAAAAGCAATGGGTCTTCCTTCTTGCATTAAAACAACACCAATTCCATTTCCTGAGGCATCACATTCCACAGTAAAGGTTTTTGTGAAGTCTGGCATAGCTAAGATCGGTGCTAGGCACATTGACTCTTTAAGATGTTCAAAGGCCTTAGTTGCTTCAGGAGTCCATGAAAATCCATCTTTATTCAATAATGTTGTTAGAAGTGCTGCTATTCTCCCATAATTCTTAACAAACTTGTGATAATACCCTGTTAACCCAAGAAATGCTCGCAACTTCTTTATGTTTGTGGGGACTTTCCATTCTTTAATGTATTTAATTTTGTTAGGGTCTACCTTAACACCCTCGTGAGATACAATATGACCCAGATATTCCACCTCTTGTACTCCAAAAAAACATTTGGATGTTTTTGCATATAATTGTTTCTCCTACAATAGTTTGAGCACCCTGTCAACATGTTGAACATGATCCTTCCAAGACCTGCTGTAGATTAGTATATCATCAAAAAATACTAACACAAATTTTCTATGGAAGGGTTTGAAAATGGAATTCATCAAGCCTTGAAATGCAAAAGGTGCATTGGTAAGGCCAAAAGGCATGACCAAAAATTCATAATGACCCTCATGAGTTCGAAATGCTGATTTCGGAATATCTTTAGTCTTCATTCTAATTTGATGATATCCTGAACGAAGATCCAACTTGGTAAAATAAATTGCTCCATGTAATTCATCCAATAATTCATCAATCACAGGAATGGGAAAATTATCTTTAATGGTGAGCTTATTGAGCTCCCTATAATCCGGACACATTCGCCATGATCCATCCTTCTTGTGTACCAATACTATAGGAGTAGAGAAAGAACTTTGACTAGGTTGAATTATACCTGCCTCTAACATTTCTGCAATCATACGTTCAATTTCGCTCTTTTGGAAGTAAGGATATCTATAAGGCCTGATGTTTGGAGGAACACTTCCTGGAATCAAATGAATAGCATGATCATGATCATGAATAGGTGGGAGTCCTTGGGAGTTTCAAACACCTTGGAATGATTGTCCAAGACTTGTTGGAGATCTGCAGAAATAGATGATTTTGATGTCGGAACTTCTAGTGAGCATAATTTTGCAATTACGCCTCGTTGTTCTTTCTTTAGAAGCTTTGTCATGACATTAGAGCTTATTATCCTTCCTGGCTTCCCTTCAATACCCCGTAATTCGACTTCCTTTCCTTCTGAAAAAAAATTTCAAGAAAAGTTCTTGAAAATTAAAAGCTACCGTCCCCAAAGATTGTAACCATTGTACTCCTAGTACAACATCAACACCTCCCATAGGAATGGGAAGCATTGGACTAGTCAATACATATTCCCCCATGGTTAGCTTGATATTATGGCATTTTACAGAGCAATTTATAGTTCCTCCATTTGCAACCATCACTTGACATTCTAGTGCCGGGTATAGGAAACAATTCAATTCCTTGGCTACCTTACAATGAATAAAATTATGGGTACTACCTGAATCAATCAACACTATTACCTTTTTCTTCTTGATATGTCCTTCTATCTTGAGAGTTTGAGGAGTGGTAATTCCTACTAATGCATTACACGATATGGTCAGACTCATTTCTTCCTCTTCTAGGGTTGGTTCCTGGTGTATATCCTCTTCTTGTTCATTTTCTTCTTCCTCTTCACAATCTATGTAAAATAATTTCTTCTCAGCACACTTATTACCTTTAGTGTATTTTCTATCACAACTGTAGCAAAGCCATTTTGCTCTTTTTTCTTCCAATTGTTGTGGTGTCAACCTTGTAGGTTGTGGAAATCTAGGAATAGCAACACTTCCATCTTTATAGAAGTGAGTGGTAGGCTTCCTTGTCACCATAATTTTACATTCAATTTTTCTTGCCAACCTGAATGCCTTCTCCAATGAATTAGATTCCAAAACGTGAACTTCATTTTGGATGTTATCCTTTAAAGTACCTCTGAAGAGATCAATCATGTGTTCCTCTGGAATATTAGTTACCCTTATATTCAATTTTTGGAAGTCCTCAATGTGCTCCCCGGCTAAACCCTTTTGTTTGAGATTTATCAATTGGCTAAAGAAGGTGTTTCTCTGTGTATCCTCATAATGTGCTATCATTTCCTCTGTAAAAATTGACCAAGTGACAATTTTTTTATGGGAGAAAAGCCATTGATACCATACAAATGTATTTTGTTCTAGATGTAAAGTTGCAATGCGTACCTTTTGTGTTTTTTGAACATTATTGAGATCAAAATATTGCTCCATCTGTAGTATCCATGTTATAGGATCCTTTCCATCAAACTTCCTCATATCCATTTTTGGAATATGGTGGTTCTTCCTGCCAACATTATAGTTTATGAAATCACGATTAACATTTATTTTGTTCTCATCATGAGTTTCCTCTATTATATTTTCACCATTAGGAAACATTTGTTGTATCAACTTTTTCAAACCTTCCATGTCTGCTTTTAGATCATTCTTCATGTTTTCCATTTTTTCATCGAGCTTAGCTTCCATGTCATCCATATTAGATTCCATGCCAGCTTCCATGCCATCTATCTTAGCTTCCATGACATTCTTAAAAACATCCATCTTAGATTCCACGATTTCTTCAAACCATCCATCTTAGTTTCCACACCTTTCTTCAAAACTTCCATGTCATTTTTTATTGCACTTTGCGAGAGCGAAATTTGTTGCACTTTCTCTTGTAAATTTGATATGTCATGTTGCCATTCTTTGTCTTCATGAGTCATAGTAGAGCCTTCTAAAGGCTTAATGGGTGTTGAATTCTTTTTAGGAGGCATTTCAGAACCCAATACTGCAATATATTCTACAATATGCCCTTGGAATCAATTCAACTTGATTATTCAAACAAGACTTATGTAATTCGGAAAAAAAATACACACCTTTTACTTGCTTTTGAGGAGCTCGATATTGAAATTGACTTATATCTATACTTGCAGATCCTCAATATCTAAAATTCGTTCCTGTAGTAGTCCTCTAAAGCTTCTTTCAAATGCCATAGGTCTGACTTGATTTGGATTCTTCAAGGCAACGTTATGGCCAATCTCCCACAATGACCTAATTATGAACTGGTTCAGTAGAGAGCACTTGTACGACTTGCCACATGTCATTGTTTGCTCCTTTGGCTCTAAAATTTATAGACAGGAAACTACAGTCTGTGTACTTCTAGTCACTTTTTATAGAATTCCAATCTGATGCTTAGAGAGAGAGTTATGAATATTTTCCCACGATCACCTCTTTGAGATGAAATTCGAGAGCCTGAAAAAGACCTAACTTCCATAGATCATATCTCCGAAAATATGCGAACCAAGCTCTGAAATTTTGCAAATATGTTCCTCAGGAGTTCGACTTCGCTCTCTAAAATTTCAGCTTTTGAACCTTTGTAGAAACAAAGTTATAGCGAAAATGTTGCGATGACATTTTAAAGTAAAATTCAGGAGCCTGCAAAAAGCCCTAACTTCAACAGATCATATCTCCTAAAATATTGCGAACCAAGCTATGAAATTTTGCGACGATGTTACTCGGGATTTTCGCTTCGCACTCTAAACATTTCAGCTTCTGAACCTTCATAGAAAAAAATTTATAGCACAAATTCCACAATGACCTGTTTGGAGCAGCGAAACTCTAGAAGCCAAAGCTCTGATACCAAATGTTGTGAAACCAGCTCAAAAAATAGAAGAAAAGAGATATCAATGCCTTATAAATAAGCCACTTGGAGGGGGAAACCTCCAATACATTACATGAATGAACAATTCTTGGATGATACAAATTACAAAACCTCCTTTCTATATATAGGAGTCCATGGGGCCACAATGTAATCTTAGTGGGGCCACAATGTAAACCTAGCTGACCTAAAAATAATAATTTAAGGGCACAATAATAAAAATATGGGGGTTACAGGGGTACAATAATAACAATAAGGTGGTTACGCTAACAAAAATAAGGGACTATACTAGTAATATAGGGACCTAACAAATCTGAATTTAGAATTTGCCTTATGTACTCTAAGGCAAAAACTCTCATTAGCAAGTATTTTGGCAGTTTATAGGGTAAAAGGTTTGACCCATAGAATCTGATCTCTGTATGATTTTGGTAAAGGTACCATTCTCCAGTTCTACTTTGCTCTGACAAATGTAACACTTTCTTTATCTCATTACTTATTCTTGGTTGTACATTGTTTGTCAACATGTTTATCAATGGATGAACAAAACAATATATGAAATCCACATAAGTGAATTCTGTTGATTCTTTTCTGATTAGAGAGGTCCAAAAGATGACTAACAATGGATTACCTTCTACATCCAATTTCTGAAGCTTTATAGGGAATTTATCTGCTTGGAAGTAAAGGAACATGTGAAAGAGGAAGGATGAATACCTAAAAACTCCTTCAGTGGGAAATTTCACAAGTTGATCATGTATATTATCAGCTATGTATTCAACATAGTTATAGATGACAAAAGGAGGTTGACCTGGCACAAAAGTGGATAGAAAACCAAGAATAGACTCATCTGTGTGTTCATCAGTAAAATAACCTAGGATAAAGGATAACATAGAAATGACATGCCTTGATCCTTGAGGAAATTTAGAAGATGAATAGGAAGGATTTATCTTTGGGATTTCAACATATGCAGGCATGAAATTTTGGAAGATCTAAAATCTCTTAGTAAATTCTAACTCAATATAAAGCTTTGTGAGAGCTTCTATGGATAATGGGACTGCATTGGGATCTGGTTTTAGCTGAAGCATTAGGTTTATAGACTCTGAAGTAATAGTAAACAATACTTCTTTGTTAGCATCAACCATAGCTCTTTGGTCTGGGGAATAGTAGGATTGGCATATAATAATGACTTATGGGCACTGATGAGTATGTGGGACTACATATTTGGGTAAATTGGACTCCCAAATCTGAACTTCATCTCCTTGATCTAAGGATTTTTCTAGACTCCAGCAGTGGAGATCTAGAAGATTGAATTCAATGATTGGATCAATTATTTTGTAATCTACATAAGCTACAGGTGTATGCTCAACATCTACAACAGGAGGTTGTAGTGGATTTATAACAATTGTGCTCTTAGAAGCCATTTCTGGGTGTAATTTTAGCCTTCTGGATGCTTAAAACTCTATTTTTAGGCTTTTTGTACTATTATGTAAGCTTAGATTGTTTACAGAAGGTATTTTTTGCTTGACAGAGGTCTTTTTAACAGCAAAGGCTACAATCAGGCTTTTTTTTGGTTTTAACTTTAAATTTAGTTCCAAAATTAATCTTCAAACTCTTTTACAGACTCAGAAAATTTATAACAAGGGGTTTCAACTCATTTCTTGGGAAAAATAAACCTAAAATAGATTAATCCATGTGCAGAACAACTCTGAGTATTTGCAAAAGGGTTTTTGGATTAATTAGAAGTTCTTTAAGGTCTACAAAGGCTAAACTATATTCAATTTCATTTTAAAACTAGATATAGTATCAAAAACTGAAATTTTATCA
Source organism: Pinus albicaulis (assembly GCA_034641835.2). Classification (NCBI taxonomy): domain Eukaryota; kingdom Viridiplantae; phylum Streptophyta; class Pinopsida; order Pinales; family Pinaceae; genus Pinus; species Pinus albicaulis. The sequence goes on from JAXQQM020068679.1 coordinate 69,382, forward strand.
GGGTTTCACAACAAATCCATTCTTTGAAGGTAGATACAGGTCTTTCTGTGGGAAAACAGGGTTTATGGCTATCAATTTCACATGAAACTCTTTTGCAAATGACAAGGAGGTTTATTTTTTTGAAGAATACCTGTTCTTACAGGTATATGGTCTTTAAACAGGGTTTCTGAGGCGTTGGAGGGCTCTTAGATGTTGTTGAAGTCTTTGGAAGTAGAATGGAGGCTTCAGGCAGTCTTAGCAGCAATTTTTAATAGATCTCTAGCTCTTTGGGCATGTAAATGGTATAAAACACTCTTTTCTTCAGTTGGAAGAGTTTAAACCAGCAAAAAATGCAAAAAAGGTTTAAACTGTGCTTATATGAAGTTTTATAGAGTTCTTATGTTTAAACAATGTTCCGCAGTTAATGTGAGTCAAATCAAAATGGAGGTAGTTTGGCGCTGGGAGGAGAAACCATAAGAAGTTATCACATGATGAGAAAGTGGTTTGTGGTTTTTGGCCAACGAATGCGATCGAATGATTTAGCGCCGTGTGGAAGAGAGAAAGTATGGCAAAAATGCCCATTTCGCAAAATCAAAATTGATTAGCAACCACGCTTTTGGAAATGCGACATTGCATCTGAATCATCGGATTGTGTTAAGGAGATGCGAACGACGGAGATTTAGTAATGAAGTAGCTCGGCATATGGGGCGTGGGGCCTGGGAGATCTTATATATGGCAGGGTTAAGTTTATATGTTTAAAACATAGTTTTAAACATAAAACTAATGTTTTTAATGCAATGGGTCGGATATGTGAATATCTGAAATTTACACAGCGAATAAGGGATTTGCATGTGTTTTATGACCTTTGGGCGGGGATATACATATGTAATATATTTTAATCTATGGGGATCGTGGGGTATATATCACGTGGGGTAATATAACCATAGGTTAAAATTAATAAGTGGGTTTGGGATTTATAATATAAATGAGTTAATATAGCTACGGGGAGGGGTATTTTATAAGGATATTATTACATTGAATTAAAGTTAATATGAAATGAATATGATGAGTAGAAAATATACAAATATACCAAGTAGAGTGTAAAATAAGCATATGAGTACAATGGTGGTCCCATTTTTAAACATTTACACTTAATACTTAGGATAAATTGTATTTTGTGGGTTTTTTGAATGTTTTTGCATGAAATGAGATTAGTTAAAGGGGGTTTTTACTTTCCCTAAGCAAAAAGTGTTTTAACTTAGGAAATGGATTATATCTTTGGAAAAGGATGATTATGTTGAGGAAATGGGTTTTTTATGAAGGGAATCCAATACATATTACTAATCAGTTATTAAGCCTTGAGTCCGGTCCCAACAAAAGCCAGAGAAATGCTCTGAGTCTTTTTAACTGAAGGTTTTGAATACTGAATACTTTGAGGGGAGGGAAATCAGTAATTTTTTCCAGATGATGTTTTATTACATGCCTTGTACAACTGCTTTCTACCTACCCATCATTTATTCTATCATTTTTCATTATTTGCATGGGTGCATTTGAGCTTGCAACCCGAAATCCATTTTTCTTTTAAAGAATAAACTATCTAAATCTAACCTTATTTCATCCGAGGGCTCAGATTAGACTGTTGAGCTTCTCATTTATTCTCTAACTATCTACTAATTTTTCAAGTTTAAACTGTTTGAAAAATCTTTATTCTCTATCTATAAACATGAAATTTAAAGCATGATAAGCCAAGATTAAACTATTTAACTCATCATAGATCATGGCATTTTGAACAAGCTGCACATAATCATTATTCTTGCAGTAAAAGTAAAAGTAGTGGCATTTTGACTTGCATCACTTTCATGTCTTATTCTTATCTCTTTTTTGTTTGGGGTCCATTTTTATTTTTTCTGATCTTTTTCTTTTCAAGTCCTTTGATCTTTATTTTAGGACTTTTACCCTCTTTTCATTTTTTATTATTTTCAAATATGGGAAAACAACTTGCAGAAAGCAAGTTATGTACATATTTACAAGACTAATCATAGTCAATTAAAAAAGTATGAACCCTATTATTATAGGACCCTAACAATGGCTCCACATGGGGATGGCATTTTCTGGTGAAATGTCAAGAACTTTGAGACTAGTAGCCTTTGAATTTTGACTATGTTGATCTTGAAAGTGTATTATGAGCTTTGCAATTATTCATAATTATGATATTTTACCTTTCAAAGCTTAGGGCCTTCTCTCTGGGCTTCAAATTTTTTAGGAAAACATCCAATCCAATCTAAAATCTGTAATGTTATGTACAATGGATAAAGTAAACAAAATTAACTATTGGGTATTTCTGAAGAGTAGTAGTGCTTCAGCATTCTGCCATTGACAAGTCCACCTAGAAGATCTGATCCATCCATTTCTCTCAAAAAGAAAGCATTGTTACCTATATAACCATAAATAACATAAGGTCCTTTCCATAGGAAATAAAATTTCCCATGTTTACCTTTCTCTTCTCTCCTTGAATCCAATTTTAGAACTTTGTCACCAATGTAGAAATCATCTTCTTTACTCTTTTTGTAAAAAATTTTCTTAACCTTATCTTGGATAAATTGAGACTTAAGGTAAATCTCTTCTCTTGTTTGCTACAAGTGAATGGTTTGATTAATCCTTCTTTGAATTTCATTGGTCTCAAATTGTAATTCTTGAATTATCTTCATTACTAGTACTCCTAAGGAAGATGGAAAAACTACATCCATTCCATAAACAAGATGGTAAGGGGATGTACCAAGAGATTTTTTGGTGGTAAGTCTATCTTCCCATAAGGCATTAACTAACCTCTTGTTCCAAGTCTTCTTGTTATCTTCTAGTAATTTCTTGATGATGTTCACAAGGATTTTATTGGAAGATTCAGCAAGGCCATTACCTTGAGGGTAATATGTAGTAGAATGGCCTAGGGTAATGTGGTATTTATGGTAGAAATCAATCATCTTTTTGGATTTGAATGCAGCTGCATTGTCAGTGATAATATTTTGGGGGCATCCAAATCTTGAAAGTATGTTTTTTTCTAAAAAGGAGATAATGACAGTGTCAGTGGCTTGCCTGGAGGGTATGGCTTCTATCCACTTAGTAAAATAGTCAGTGGTTGTCAGAATCCACTTATGTTGGGTTGAAGATGGAGGGTGAATTTCACCAATGAAGTCAAGACCCCATTGTTGAAAAGGAATTTCTATTGAGATGGGTTTTAAGGGCAGGGGTAACAACTTTTTCTTTCCCTCAAATATTTGACACTTTTGACAGGAGGTCACATAATTTTTTACATCTGCAAACAAAGTAGGCTAGTAAAAACAAGCTCTCAAGATTTTGTCTGTAGTAGTCTTCCAGTAGAGATGTCCTCCATAGTCACCTGCATGAAATTCTTCTAAAACTTTGTTAGCTTCTTATTTAAGTAAAAAATTTAGTAAAATTCCACTATGATCTTTCCAAAAAAGTACATTCTCTAAGATAAAAAATCTTACTCCCTTTAATTTTAAGAATCTAGCTTTTGTCCTTAATAATCCAGGAGGAGCTTGTAAATATAGTAATACAAATATGATGTCTGCATACCATGGTGAGTCTGAAAAGGCTTCACTGATCTCTGGAGTCACCCTCTCTTCCTGATCATGTACTTGGGCAATAAAATTAATGTCTAAAGCATGACAATTAAATTCAACCATGAGTTTGGCTAAACCTTAACCTTTTATGAGTTTAGTGGGTTTTATTTCTATGTCATATTCCAATATTGTGGCAATCCACTTGCCTCTTTTACCATCAGGCCCATTCTATGTTAGAATGTCCTTTACAACTGCATTTAGAACACAAGCAATGATGTGTGAATAAATAATGTACACTCTAAAGTCTTTGATTGCCTTTACCAAAACTAGGGCCTGTTTCTCCATGATATTGTACTTGAAAGTGGCATTTCTGAGTGATTTTCTAAAGAAAGCTATAGGCTGTTCATAGCCCTGGTCATTTTTCTGCAGTAGAAATGCATCAATAGTGTGTTCTGAAGCAAAGGAGAAGATAATAAAATCCTTCTTAAAATCAGGACTTATAAGGACTGGTGTTTTGGTTAAAGCTTGTTTAATTGATTCAAAATATTGCGTAGCTTCAATAGTCCATTTAAGTACTGAATCCTTTTTAAGCATATTGTTAAGCTCTCTGATTATTTCAGCTAGATTTGAGATGAATCTTCTAAGGAAATTAATTTTACCTAGAAATGCTTATAACTCTTTAATGTTCCTAGGAGGACTAATGTTAAGAATTGTCTCTATTCTGGCAGGATCTATTCTAATTCCCTCTTTAGATATAATGTGTCCAAGTAACTTACCTTATTCTAATCCAAATAAATTTTTCTTAGTATTTAGAGAAATGCCAAATTTTATGCATTTAAGAAAGACTTGTCTGAGATGATCCAAGTGTTCATAATCAGTCTTTGATAAAACAATAATGTCATCTAAATAAATTACTAAGAATTCATGAATTTCCTTTGCAAAGGCTATATCCATAGCTCTTTGAAAAGTGGCTCCTGCATTCATTAACCCAAAAGGCATTTTTACATACATAAAATTACCCCATGGAGTGGTAAAAGTAGTTTTGGCTTGGTCCTCTGGTTGGACTAGGATTTGGTTATACCCTGAAAATCCATCTAAAAGTGAAATCCTAGAAGAACCAACTACTCTCTGTAAAATGTGATCCATCTTTGGTAAAGGGTAATTTTCTTTTAAGGATACCTTATTTAAATTTAAAAAGTCAACACATAATCTAATTTCTCCTGTCTTTTTCCTAGTGGGAACTAGATTAGAAACCCAATCAGAATATTTGACTAGTGCAATTATTTGGGAACCATACATTCTTTTTACCTCTTCTTCAATTAAAGGCATAAAAACAGGATTGATCCTTCTTAAATTTTGTTTAAAATGTTTTTGGTCCTCTTTAATAGGTATTTTATGCTGTATTATGTTGGTGTCATAGGATTTTAGGTCCTCATAACTCCAAGCAAACACATCTTGAAATTCCTTAAAAAGAGCTATGTATTTTTCTTTTTCTTGTTGAGGTAAAGCTTTGGAAAGTTTAGTCATCTTAGGTTTTAACTTTGTACCAATATTACATTCCTCAATATTAGATCTAAGTGGCTCCATTTTGGGTTTTCTTGCAACATGATTTGAGTCAAATAAATCTTCTAAAGGAGTTAAGCATTTGATAAAAAATTATCCTTTAAGTTCAAAATATCAGATTCATCATCAACTATCTCTTCAATTTCTACTTTTTCTAAATTATCTATGTCTGTTAGAATAATTTTAGTAGGTTTAGAAAAACTTAAATTATTTACATCTATGTTATTCATATAAATTTCACTATCTAAATTCTGATCTACTGTACAGTCTGTCTATTTTACAATTCTAAAATTCACCTTTATTGTTCATAAAATGGTAAACTCGTTGATCTTGTGAGAAAATTTTCCAATATTTAAGATTATCTGGGATTATTGGTATGTGTTTAACTTTTGCAGTATATCTATGATTTGGCTGAAATGGCAGATTATAGGTACTAGCAAAAGTTGCCAGAGAGTGAGCCTGTATATTCTGTTTTCTTGGTATTGTAGAAAAATTACATTCTAATAGTTCTTTGATCAAATCTAACACAGTTTCTCTATATTGGCTTAATCTTGGATTATAAACATAATATTCTCCATTTCTCCGTTTTACAATTAACTCTGAGTCTCCCATAATTGATATTCTTTTACCTCCTAAATTACTAACAATTTGAAGTCCTAAAATGAGAGCTTCATATTCAGCCATGTTATTGGTACATTTGAAATCATTCTGAAAGCATGGCCTTCTACATGATTGTTTTCCATATTAGTTATCCAAACTCCTACTCTTGCTCCTAATTTATTGACTGAACCATCAAAATCTAAATTTCATAATGATTCATGAATGATATTTTCACTGTCTGGGGTTTTGTTTTTCTCTTAGTTTAGTTTTGATTTCAGTATCAGTTTCAGAGTTGCATAAGATGAATGAATCCATGTCAGTAGGTGTGATGTAAATTGGGTAATTTCTTGGTCTTTCTACACTACTTACCATGTATTTTATCAATTTTTCCCTATAGAGTTTATTTGGTTGGCCAAAAACTGATATGGTTGCATATGACATATCCAATTGTAGAGATCCCTGTCATTTAGCTCCCCATGAGCGAGATAAGAGCATTCCATACTTGGGAGGGATGTCAGCTACTACAATGTCCATGAGCATGCTTTTACTAGGATATTGAACTAATGTGACACACAAATCTTTAATCAAACCTAAACATTTGACTTTTCTGGAATCAAATCAAAAGAGATCTTTTTAAGGCCTAGTGATGTCTAAATTCAGGGTTTCCATTATTTCTTTTGGCATTAAATTGTGTGAAGCTCCTGAATCTAGCATTGCATTGTGTAATATTTGGTCATGAATAGTTAAGCTAATGTAAAACGGTTGAACTACTCCATCTTGGTGTTTTCCATTAACATTAGGACCAAAAATTAACTCTGGTTGATCATCATTTAGATTTACTGAATCTTCTCCATCATTCATGTTTAAGGTTTAAGTGATAGTTGTTTTGTACAAATCATGTTTTACCAATTCTTTCAAAGGAACTGGTATTTTTAATTTTGCAATTTTAGCTTGTATATTAAATGAAGGTTGTGATTTACTGAGCTGAATTATTTCTTCTTTAGTAACTGTAGTTTGAGTAGGTTTATCTTCTTTTCCTATAGCTATTTTCTCATTTTTAGTTTGTGTTTCTTGTGTCTTACTGCTCTTAGTTTTGTTTTCAGGAATAGTTTGAGAAGCAATAGATGTTTTTTCAGATTTTGTGTTTTTAGAAGCTGTTTTGGCAGTAGCAGATTTTGGATCAACAATGTGTGTTTTGGAATCTAAAGTTGTTGTTTTAGCAGAATTAGTTGTTTTAACAGCAGCAGATTTTTGTGAATCTATTGATGTTTGGAAAACCTCATCTGTTATATCAACAATCTTGGGACTGGGTGAAATTTTAGGGTTGGAAACTTTCTGGGAAGAATTGGAGTTTTGCTTATTTTCCCTAGGGAGAATTTGTAGAAATTTTGTTGTGGGAGCTTCTATTGTTTTCTTTGTTTGTATTTGTGCAGATTTTTTAGTAGAAGGCTCTATGTTTTTCTTGATTCTAAGGTTATATTGCTTATGTAATTCATTGATAGAAAAATCATAACCTTGTTTGTAATCAAATGATTCACTTGAATCTAATTGAAGTTGTTGTAGTTCAAATAACTCTTGGTTTTCCTGTGTGAGAAAGATAGTGTTATCATCATTTATACCCATTAGATTTATGGTTTCTTCATCATTTTCATCTTGATGAGAAATTTCAGCATATTTCTCTTGAAAATGAAGTCTTATTGTTTGTTCAGGTGTTGATTCTTTGGATTTAGCAGTATTTGTATTTTTCCTGAAGTTGGGATTTCTAATTTGTTGTTGATTATCCCATTGTGGCTTTCTTTATATATTATATAATCTATCCATAATTCTCTCTAAAGTTCTAGCTAATTGATCTATTTTTAAATATGAACTAGATGCCTCTTCTTTTATTGTTACTCTCCTCTCATTCCTTAATCTAGATTTTCTAGCCAATATATTTACCTCTACACTAACAACATCAGTTTTCATTCGCTCTGAAGTATCAACATTTATCTCTCTCAATTGATAAGATATATATGTATCAAATCCATCAGGGAATTTGAGTAGGACAGAGTCTA
>JAXQQM020062326.1:0-51447 GCA_034641835.2 Pinus albicaulis
ATAGATGTATATATATATATATATATATATATATATATGTATATATATCACGTGTTTGTATCAGTGTGCATCATACATTGAAAAATATGTGTGTTTATGTTACATCCTGAGACACCATGTCTCTCAAAATATGCGATATATAAACTGGAGTGTCTAGTGGGGCGTGATGCTCATGGTAGCATGTCCTGCACATGCACGGAGGTAAACCTCAGGCTATGGCAGTGAATGCGGAGTGGCACCTACGGTATGTCTCGATAGGAATGAGAGACATCATCCGAATCATGCACAATCTAGGACTCCACATGTGATCCCCTCCCCAATGTTCTTACGAGCTCCTCTTCCTTGCCTCCCTCACCATGAAGGTCGAAATCACGGAATTCGCCTGCGCTATCGGAGACATGCACAGGCAGGTCGCTCTGGGCCGGCATCTGCAAATACATGGACAATTTGGAGACATACATAATAGAAAAAATCATACTCCATGAAAATTAAAAATGAGTCTTACCCGAATCTTCATCCCAATACTCTCCTCTCGAGAGGGGGAGTCTGAATCACCAGTAAAATCTGTACCCCGGAAGTAAGGCTAGTCCTCCACGATGATGTTGTCGGCAAAATCCAATCGAAGAAATCCGGTCTCGAGGACATCCCTGGCCGTCACCCCCTTCCCTTGGCATCGAGAGCCTCCCATCGGGCCATTCGTAGTTCTTCTCGGCGGTGGTGTTGGGACTGTGACCTCCCCAAAGCGTTGAAAAATTGGTAATCATTCAGGGAGAATGATACCGGGATAGACCCATACCCCAAAGTGGCTTCAATTTCCCTTCTTGCACATTTTGTTGTGACATTTCATGTTTATTTTCACGGCTCTGCCCGGTGTAGATGGTCGGTGCAGAAGCAGTCTACGAAGAGAAGTAACTATGTTTTTGTTACTTCGTGCGGTGCTGCGATCCGTATAGCTACCGTGTGATGGTATGTAGCACTACTTTTAGTGCTAAGTCTGGGATAGTTTGTATATCAACTTTCCCACTTCATGTTCCCTTCCATGCCCCTCAACATACCCTATCCATTACCATGGACATACTCTCCATCCAAGGCTGGGTACCAATTAGGATCGGTGCTACTCCCCTCCGCGACAATCCTGTGGTAAAGTAGTAGACGTCAGAAACATCAATCTCAAGTTCCTGATCTCGAAGGATGAACTTTTCCTAATCCTCATCCCATATGCTGATCAAATATTGTAGCAGCTCCAGTTGAGCACAGAGACACGGTGTCAAGAATAACTTCTTCAGTCCACAATTTCTGAGAGCTTCCATGCATCTCTCATTCCCCATGGCAAGCTCGTCCTCTTTGCTGTGTTCTTGTTTTTTCCATTCGATCACCATTTTGTCGCTTTCTACCTGCAAACTTATTCATATGAACAATATTAGCCATTTTTTAAGCTTGAATTTGTGAATGATTGGGGTATTTGACTTGCATTTTTCAAAAAAAATGGTTTGCGCCGTTGGCGTGACTGTTTCCCATACAGTCGCACCAATGGGCGTGCCCTAGTGTAAAAAATTGGGCAATTGGCGCAACTCCGTGCCCGAAACCTGCGCCAACCACCATGTCATAATATTCACATTTCTTCCCCCATAATTCAAAATTGGAAGTTGTAGGTAGTAAGAAATGACTTAAAATGAAGGGAGAGATCTCGGATCTTACCTGGAACTGACAGATTTGAGATTGGTCTACTGGATTATCCTCTATCGTCACCGCAAAATCACACTGTAAAATGGGTAACTATTGCTCCCCAAGAGGTAAAAAGTGAAAGGTAATTATTTTTACCATTTTTGGCATTTTATAACTTTTGACAACCCTAATTAGGTTTTAAGACATGTTTTTCGATTATTTTATTATATTATTTTAGAGAAATGGGTTTTACACGTGTCTCTTGTGCAGCAACAGGTTTTTAGGACGTAGTGATAGAGTAATGAGTTAAATTTTATACTTTTTCAGACTCGGTAAAAACACGAAAATGTCACTTCTGTAGTCATCTTTCAGCTCTTTTCTGACTCTCTAAAAATAAAAATATTGCCGAGACTCTTTTTGTTTTTAACTCATTAAATGGCTGCGAAGCGATATCTACCCAGTATACGTTTACCCCTTTTTCGGGCTAGGATAGATTATTTACAAAAAAGGAATACCTTAGCCTATCGTGACTAATTGGTTCTTTCAGATATTGTTTTCTACCTTTTCGGATCTAAGATACTATTTACGAAAAGGGCCATGATGGAGTTTTCTTTTTTGCCTTCTTTTCAAACTCTCTAAACATGAAAAGATGTTGAGTTCTCCCTTTGTCAAACTCGTTAAACCTTGATGACATCGGATTTCGTCGCCATGACGTTACCCAAGTTCCTCCTTCCTAGGGCTTGTAAAATGTACTAGGATGGATTTTTCCGAAGGACAAACTTACAGCACAAGAATATGTTATCCCCTTCAAGCTTGTTTTAAAAAATAATTGGGGTACTCACCAGAAATGGTGGGGGAAAATGGAACCAAGTTTTAGTTATGTTGGCAGTATGTCTCTCTTGAACATGGCACTTTTCTACATTCGTGTCGGGTTGGGGACATCTCATTTCATCATTTTTTACTCCATGGGTTTGGGTAATCTCTTTTGACCTCTCATCTGCTCTTTGCCACGTCACCATGACCTCATATCCTTTGATGTCAAATACTACCAAATCCAGTGTCGTGCTACTAATATGTTCAAGAGAAGTTTGCCTCTGTAGTTTTCAACCTCCCTCTGATTCTCTGTTGGTCTTGTTTCATCATCATATTCCTCTGTCTCGTATCGATTATGTGGGAAACATTATGGCCCACCTTCGATCAGGTCACTTCTTGTCGACTTCAGCGCATTATCCAGGAATTTGATATAGGGACTCCCTTCTGGTACGTTGGAGCCTTCATACCTCAATGGCAGGTTCTTCGCATTCGACGCAAGGTCCACATCATTGGCCTTCGATCAAGGGACTCTGCGGATGTTCGACGCCAAATCACTATTCACATTCTGTGGATTGTACAGGTTGTACCTTGAGAACCATTGTCATTATTGGTGGTTTCTCTCGTGCCTATTGAAATCTTTCATCATTGGTGGTTTCTCACATGCTTGAATTTGTACTTGTTCGGGTGGAGATGGAGCGCAAGACCCTCGGTTTTGTCTGATAATATCCATGCTGCAGATTTTGGTACATTATCATGACTTCTTCCATGACTTTTTTGATTGGATGGCTGCGACCATACCTGAGTCTATTTGTTGATCCTTACTACTGGATGGTTGCCTCCATACCTCGGATCTTAGTTTTTATATACTCTATTATGGATGGTTCCACCCATACCACATGTTCATGTATCAGAGATATTAGTTGTATTCGTAATTGCAGGTTTTCTGACAGCAGTGTTTGGTTCAAATATGTTCTCATAAAGCATTTTGCCCCTCCCTCTCCCTCAGACCTCATGCTTTAGCGAGCATCTGTTACACAGCATTTTTTCACTATCCATACAATCCCCATCTCACCAATTAGAGGGTCATTTCCGTGATCAATAAGCAGTGTCATGCCTTGTAAAGACCATCATTCTATCCCCTTTACATGAGAGTAATATTCGTTCTGTTGACAATTCCCTGAACAGAGATTTTAAAACCCTTGTTTTTGCCTTGGCGTAGGTAGTCAGTTATGCCCTCGCGCCAAAGAGGAAGGTTAACACTGGGCCCCACACTAGCTGGCGCTCTGTCCCAGTTTGCCACCCGCGCCAAGATGTTTATGGAATTTTTTTTTTAAATAGAGGTGGAGATTCCACTCCAACCACCTCGAGGATGAGTCATTAGGTTGGTTGAACTGAAAAACCATGGAACCCCTCCTTTAGTTTATGGTTTCCACCTCTTATGGGAACTCCCTGTTGAGATTCAACAAGATGATGAAGCTTAGTGAAAATCAGTCACCTTCACTAAGTGGGCCCACAGGCTATTTTTAGGTGTAAGTCTATTTTTAGACATGGTGATCATATTTCAAAAGTTGCAGGATGCTATTTGTGGATGGTTGGTCAAGTTGGAAAAACAAATGAAATTCTATTTTTAGAATATTGGGTGCAGTCTATTTATAGATCTTCGATCTAAAAATAGAAGTGTTGATTATTATTGTATACCCAATAATGTCGGCAATCGCTTATCAACTTATTCTCTTGAATTACTTTATTTCAATATACAAATTTGGAAAATCGATTAGAATTTTGAAGAAATTTTGAATTCCTAGAGGTTTCTTGGTGGTTCATGCATGGAGGACTCAATTAAGACTAAAGTGGAAAAGTTATGTGAGTTGGAAAGTAGTTCATGGAGTTTGTTATTCGGTTTAACTCGGTTAATGGAGTTAAACTCAGTTGAACTAGTTATATCTAGTCTAATTGAATGATACAATAAAGTGAGAGTGGAGTGAATTAATTAGTTAATTAATTCACAAATAATAACTCATTAATCAACTGAGCAATACAATAGTTAACTACAGTGCATGTCAGTTCCAGTGGAGACCCAGTGGAGAGATAGGTGAAAGGGCAAGATGGACTATCTGTTGTGACTATAGTGATGCATTGATTGCATCACACACAAATTGGAGTTGCCAATGAGGATTGCACAGTCAAGGCAAGATAGATTTGAATTCATTCAGGGGTCTTCTTCAGCAGGGATTGTGCAGTGGAGGCAGGCTATCAGGTGGCAAGAAATCAGTGCATGGATTTGCATATTTCTTCTAATTAGTGTGTGACGATTGATTGTACTGAGAGCTTGATGTAATAAGATTTGTATGAGATTGTTACATGATCTCCATGATACATAATATATGATAGTTGTGGTTTTTATCTTCAGGCTTTCCCGTTAAACAATTGTGTTATTTGTGATTGTTTTTATTGCTTCATGTGTTTTCAATTGAGTTTAAATTTTCGCAAAAGATTAACAATGGAAGGATTATGTATTTAGCAAGAAGATAAATATTGTTAGATCAAGAGAATATGGATATATACATGCATATGTTATATAATTTCTACATGGTATCAGAGCCGTGTTCATTCTTGAAGATTGCAATTGTGAAGAATTGTTGAGTTTGTGCTGGTGGACAATTCGAATTTGCTGCAGAAATTTCTTGGTGCGACAGTTGAGTATACATTGAAATGTCTTTAAATGGGTTGCGATTGGAGTATGCCCTTGATGGAAGCTTGAATTACATAGCCTGGAAGGATAGGATGGAGGTGTTGTTGGAAGATAATGGATAGAAGGAGTTCATCGATAGCGATGTTCCTAAGCCTGGTTCTAGCGATGCTGCATTACTTGACGCATGGAAAAAGAAGGTAGCAAAGACAAGAAAAATTATGTTGGAAGGTGTAAAGGACCATATTGTGTCTAGCCTTCATGGGAAATCCACTCCATTTTCAATGTGGAAGGCTTTGACAGAATTGTTCCAAAGCAGCAGCGACCAGAGGAAGTTGGCACTGAAAGATAAGCTCAAAAAAATAAAAATGGAGAAGGTGACAGTATTCCAAAATATCTCACAAAGTTTTTCCACCGAAGGGATGAACTGGGAAGTGTGGGGATTATTGTTGATGATGAAGACTTGGTGAGCTTGGCTCTCCTTGGGCTTCCTAAGAGTTGGCATAGATACGAAGACTCTGTCAATGGACGGGAGAAACTGTCGGGATCAGAGCGACTTTGGTCGGATCTTGTGCAAGAGGAGATAAGGCGAAGTACCAGGGATGGCTCTTCATCAAAGAATGAAGATGAAGATAATCACGCTTTGGCTTCCAAAGAAATGAAAGGGAAGGGGAAGAAATCCCATTCAAAATCTGAAGCTAAAGGCAAGAAGAAGGATTTGTCCAAGGTGAAGTGTTTTCACTGTCACGAACATGGGCATTTAGCCACTAACTGCCCACAGAAAAAGAAGAACAAGAAGGTTGTTGGAGCTGTAGTTGGAGAGGCCTTAGCTTCGCAATTTGAACTTGATTTCTCTTTGATCGCATGCTTGGTTTTAAGCTCAATGGGATCGGTGTGGTATCTTGATAGTGGTGCGTCTTTCCATATGACGGGAGACAAGGAGTTGTTTAGTGACTTGGAGGAGAAGGACCTTCAAATGCATATAGAGATGGGCGACGATGGTCGATACAGTGAGACCGGCATTGGGACCATTACCTTTGAGACAGAGTCAGGTAATCCATTTCTTTTGAAATATTTTATGCATGTTCCAAGTCTGAAGAAGAACTTGGTCTTGGTCGCAATGTTGGAAGACAGAGGTTATGACGTTGTTTTCAGTGAAGGAAAATATTTCCTGCGACATAAAACAACAGGTCAAACCAAGAGGATAGGGATTTGAGTTAAGAATCTCTACAAGCGAGAGGTAGATGGTTGCACTGCAATGATGGGAAAAGTAGAAGAAGTGGTGAGCCGGGATGAGCGTGAATTATGGCAAAGGAGATTGGGCCATCTTCACCATGGCGCTTTGAAGATTTTGCAACAGATTTATATTGGACTTCCCAAGGGTACTCTTGCGCAGTCAAATCAGTGCAAGGGATGTATTATGGGTAAGTTTGTGAATACCACCTTTCATGAGAAGGAGAATCGTGCTTCGGTGATCCTGGAGAGAATTCACACAGATGTGTGTGGACCTTTCTCGGTTGCTTTAATAGAAAAACACAGGTATTATGTTATATTTTTTGATGAATATTATCATAGATGTTGGATCTTCTTCATGCAAAAGAAGAGCGAAACATTCTCAAAGTTCTGTGAGCTTAAAGCATTGGTGGAGAAGGAGTCGGGAAAGCAAGTGAAAGCTCTACGGAGCTATAATGGTGGTGAATACACCTCGGGCGAATTCAAAGACTTCTGTAGCAAAGAAGGAATTTGAAGAGAACTCATAGCACCTCATAACCCACATCAGAATGGGGTCGCAGAGAGGAAGAACAGAATGATCGTGGGTGTTGCACGAGCTATGTTGCATGACCAGTGCCTACCGATGCACTTGTGGGCGGAAGCATGCAACACTGTGGTTTATGTGCAAAACCGTTGTCCTCATAGAGTACTTGGCATGAGTACACCTGAAGAAGCTTTTACTATTAAGAAGCCTGATATTTCTCATTTGAAGATTTTTGGCTCATCTGTTTACATTCATGTAATGAGAGCGCGGAAGAAGGCTGAAAGTTGTGCAGAAGTTGGGAATCTTATGGGGTACACGAAACACCTAATAATTATCGTGTATTTTCCAAACGATCCAAATGAATGTGGTACAGCGGGATATAAAATTCAATGAGGTGAAAGCCATGAAGTTGTCACTTGAGAGGGAGCTACACTTGCATGTAGAGGAGGACCCTCTTGTTTCCAAAGATAAGCCTCTAGATGTGGATAAGCCACAAGAGGAGATTCATGGAGTGGAGGAGTCCACTCATGCAGAACAAAACATCAGACAAGGCAGAAAGCATACCACAGAAGCTGAGAGACTGAATCTTGATGCGGCACAGAATGTAGAAATCCCTACATCATAGCGCAGACAGAGACAGTCACCTAACCGTTTTACTGGATACACGGATCTTATGAGCAAGGGTATTGTGACAGAGCCATCTTCTTTTGATGAAGCAGTGCAGGAGCCCACATGGGTAGATGCCATGGTGGAGAAGTATGACTCCATTGTCAGAAACAGTGCTTGGGAGATTATTCCAAGGCTGGTGAGTAAATCAGTTATAGGATCAAGATGGATCTACAATTAAGCATGGCTTGCTGATGGGGCATTTGATTGTATAAGCAAGATTTGTTACCCGAGAGGCTTCTCACGAGATTAAGGGGATTGATTATGAAGAAACCTTTGCACCTATTGCATAGTATTCTTCCATAAGGACCATCCTTGCTCTCTCAACGCACATGGGTTGGCACATTCATTAGATGGATGTGAAGACTGTGTTCCTTAATAGGATAATTGAGGAAGAGGTGTACATTGGGCAGCCTGAAGGACTTGAGATCTTCAACAGCGAGTCGCATGTGTGCAGACTCAAAAGAGCGTTGTATGGGCTGAAGCAAGCATCATGTGCTTGGTACACATGGATCAACAACTATTTCACTGGACTTGGCTTCACCAAGAGTGAGGCAGATGCAAAACTGTACGAAATTGTGGTGGAGGGTAAGGTTTTAATCATTGTTCTTTATGTTGATGATTTAATACTAACGGAGTGATGGCTTGATTGATACACTCATGCAAGGTAGATCTTGCAAGGATTTTGAGATGAAAAGGTTGGACTCCTTCATTATTTCCTTGGATTGGAAATCACATTTGACGGAAGGTGAACTGTTTGTGTCTCAAGGCAAGTATGCCCAGGAGATACTGGAGAAGTTTCACATGTAAGGCTGCAAGCCTATCGACACTCCTCTTCCAGGAAATTGGAGGAAAGAGGATGCTACATCGACAGAGGTAGTGGATGCCATTGTTTATTGACAGTTGGTGGGTTCGCTCATGTATTTAGTTAATACAAGATCGTACATATGCTATGCGGTGAACCAGCTTTCACAAGTGATGGTTAAGCCTACTAAGCTCTTTTGGAAGGCAAGTAAACATGTCCTGAGGTATCTCAGGGGCACATCTGAGTATGGATTATGGTACAGATAGATGGATGAGGTGAAGTTGCATGGCTTCACAAATGCAGATTGGGCAGGCAGCCCAAAAAATAGAAAGAGCACGTTAGGAGGGGTTTTCAGTATCGAATCTATAGCATTTTCTTGGTACAGCAGGAAACAAAGATCCGTGGCACCTAGTTTAGCGGAAGCAGAATACATGGCAGCAAGTGAAGCTGCATGTGAGGCTATCTGGATGAGGAAGATCCTGGTTGTTTTGTTCGGTTCACATTTAGATCCTACAGTGATACATTGTGATAATCAAAGTTGCATTAAACTCTCAATTAATCTTGTGTTTCATGATAGGTCTAAACATATTGATATCCGGTATCATCATATCAAAGATTGTGTGCAGCGGAAGATCATGTTGCTTTAGTACATTCCTACAGAAAATCAGGATGCAGATATTCTGACGAAGGCGCTCACCAAGAGCAAATTCGAATACCATAGAGGCAAGATCGGGGTGAAGGATAATCCCTATCTTGTTGAGAGGGAGTGTTGAGATTCAACAAGATGATGAAGCTTAGTGAAAATCAGTCACCTTCAGTAAGTGGGCCCAAAGGCTATTTTTAGGTGTAAGTCTATTTTTAGACTTACACCTAAAAATAGATTAACAGTGGAAGTATTTTGTATTTAGCAAGAAGTTGCGCAAAAGATTAACATTGGAGACTATACATGTTGCACAAAATATTAACAGTGGAAGGATTTTGTATTTAGCAAGAAGTTAAATATTGTTAGATCAGGAGAATATGGATATATACATGCATATGTTATATAATTTCTACACTCCCTAAAGGATAGGCCTCCCTCCCACCTTTGTAGGGATCCTAACCTCCTCCTTTTTCCTCTATAAAAAGAAGTTGTCTCTCTTTGCACAAACTAGCTGAACAGCTGAAGAGCTAAATTTGGAGAATTAAACATACTATAGCAGAATACTGGAGAGATAGAATAAGAAGGAATTACATTGAGAGAGTTTGAGTCCATGTCTTTTGAGAGAGCTTGAGTCCATGCCTTTATCCTGTCCGAATTCCCTGATGAGCATTTGAGACGCTCTCCGACTGAACCTTGTTGGAGGAGACTGCAACATCAAAGCATTGGTTGTAACTCTTCCTTCTATTAATACATACACGTGACTACTGTTTGGTTCCCATTTTGTATTATGTTAGATGTTTAATGCAATATGCTTAGCCCTCTTTGACTGGCTAGTAGTTATGAGTGAAATTATTATGTTGTATGATGTTCTTGTTTTTGTTCTATATGCAGGTATCCGAGCATGACTGCGAAAGGATCGTGACTTGCTGAGACAGGAGCGAGAAGCCACCACCACTATAGCAACGACGACAGTGTTGGACTCCAGGTAGGTCAATCTACTGTGTCCTCTTTCATTCAATAATTAGGAATCAACACTCTAGCATGTCTCTTTGTTTCTAGACCCACTCTAGGGCTAGAGGGATCGTCTCTATCCGCAGAGAAGATTAACCTGCATAACATATGCCCATATCATACCTTCGATGAGAGAGGTAGTGCAAATGTTGGAAGGAGAAAAGGAGGTTCTGGATCCCCCGCTGCAAGGGAGTTTTCATTTTTCCATAGCCAATGGATTCGCCTCTAATTCAAGATTAATAACCCCTGGCAGCAATTCATCCTCTTAAATTTTATCCTCGGGATAGAGTTTTAAAAATTCTTAAGCTCGTTTTTTGCATTATATTGTTTCCTCCACTCAATAGATTACAACTTTCGACCACCAAATCTTATAATTTAATTGCAAAGAACAGTCGGAAGATCTACTGATCTATATTAATTCAGTTTGCATTTTGTAAAATCGCTAGTAGAAACCATATTTCGATGAAAGCCTAGATTGTGAACGAGGAAGGGACATGTTTGAATTCTTTGACATTTGAATGAAAATTATACCCAAACCAAAGCGCTCTCTAGATCCGGGTGCTTCTCAAACAGAGCCCGATCTCCATGTATTTACGCCTCTAGCACCTGTGAATTCATGAATATGTTCATTAACCCAAAAAAATGCAACAATCTAATAAAATTGACTGGAAATACCCTTTCAAACCCTTGTAAAGGAACAAAGGAATGAAGGAAAATAATAGGCGTACCAACGGCAGTTCCTTGCGAAAGATGTCAAATTTAAGTCTGGTAATGGTGTCCAGGAGCCAATACCCTCCGCTTATATGAAAGTGAACGTGCAGACATTTATCCCTAAAATTTCTTCCAATTTCATGTGCACATTGCAGTTGTTTGGATGACCTAAAACAGTTTTCCTTATTTCTATTATTTTTGTAATTGATTAATAACAATATTCAATCCTAAGGTAGATATTATTTCAATCGTCTAACGTCAAAATCAATGGTACACAATGGTACAAGTGGCAGTTGAAGGGAGCTGTTTTCAAAGAGGGGCACTTTACAACGTAATTAAAATAATGTTAAATTCATTAAAAAAAAAAAAAAAATCGTTTAAAAAATATAGCAATTAATCTAAAATCGAGTTGTCTTTAATGAGACTTTTTGACTAGTTTTAGGATCTAATTTGTCTAAAATTCGGCAGCGATTCATTGAAATCACAAGTTTGATGGATAAACTCTGAACAATCAAAGTGCCCTAATCCATATATACAATCAAAAAACTAGTTTAAATAACACAATTAAAAATTTCACCTCAAATTTTTAGCAAAATTCCGACTATAAAATCCATCAAACACTCTAAAAAATCATATTAAAAATAACTCCATCCAAAACTGTATCACTGAATTTAGAAAAGAAAAAAACAAAACAAAACAAAACAACCAAAATGACTAACAACATTGGTATTGACATTGCATATTTTGTCACATCTACAGTATGTGATATTTTGTCACATCTACAGTCTGTGCTATAAATGTATGCAATTTAAGCATCGCGTTTCTCTCCTCATAGGTTCGTACACTATTTTCCCAATGACTAGTAGTTGTGGTTTCGTTGGTGTAACTAATCAAATGAATGCATGCATGCAGAGGGCAGGTTTGTACATTCTTTTTCCCATTGATTTGATGAACGTTCAGTCAATTTGTGCGAATTATTTAATATAAATTTAAGGAAAAGTTTCAATATCATATAATTTAAAATAATATTGATTTTTCCTAATGAGTCTAATGTATTTAGACATGTTAATGAATATCTAGTCTTAAAAATAAAAAATAAATATTGATTTTTTTTATATAAATTTTTTACAAGTAATTTTTTATTGAGTTGTCTTTAATACTATTTTTTGGAAGTTTTTTCGGTGGATTTTTCTGGTCTAATTTCTCTAAAATAAGGTAGGAATTTATTGAAATCACAAGTTTGATGGGTAACCTCTGCACAATCCAAGTATCCTTGGGATTTTTGAGGATGTTGAATCCATAGATAGTCAAAAAAATCCAGTTTAAATAACACAAATCAAGATTTAACCTTAATTTTTTTAGCTAGATTCCCGCACAGAAAGTCCAAAAAATCACACTAAAAACACTCCATTTTTTGTATAAAATTCTCAACACCGACGCTCTTATATAATAATATAAATAAACATTAAAAAAAAAATATCCTTTGCTAGGGGTAAAAAGTGGATTCTCACAAACACCAGTACACTCCCATTTCGATGGTGGAGTAGGTTGTCCCATTGAAGAACATTGAATCTTCTACTTCCAATCATTTCCTTGTGCAATTTGGCACTGGAGTAGGTTATTCCATTGAAGAACATTCAATCTTCTACTTTCAATTTTTTTTTAGGTAACTTTAAATTTTTTATGGCTTAAAAATATTTTAATATAAAATTTTAATAAAATATTTAAATATTTATATTAAGGAATATAGTTTGAATAGTTCTAAAGTTAAGAGCATGTGTTTTTTTTTAGGAAATTATATACTTATGTGTTTCTAGAAAGTCATATATTCAAATTGCTAATTATTAATGAATGGAAGGAATTTAAACTACATAAAATATTCCAAAATATTCTTAATATTATATATCAATCAAATGCTAAGATTTATTTTAAAGTATGAACAAGTGTCATATAAAATGAGTTATGGTTTTTTCTACATATGGTATTGATAAGCCATGGTATTGCCCCATGGTATTGTAACAAATCCTATTTACAACTCAAGATTTTCCATGATAAAGTAGGGTAAATCTCCATGGTTAAGAATGTTGTCACATGTTTTTTTAAATATATATGGAAATGTGTTTATATCAGTAGACATGTCTATAGGCATGTCTATTTTGGATTAGGGGATTTATCCTCCATAATAACATACACATTAGTCTTAAGCCTGGATGGCACTTATTCACATGTCAATTTTTTTAATTAATCAATTTAATTAGAAGGGGAAAAGGACATAACTGCTTGCAACCTTTGATTTTTGTATACCAGTATGATTATTCTAGAATAGTCCTTGGAGGTTAAATCTTTGTCATCCACCTAATAATTATTGATAATTAAATTAAAGTTATAATTTAATTAATTTTATGATTTTTTAGTGACTTGAAACATATAATAAAATAAGTATTATTATGCTTATTTAATTTAAATGATTGTGCTCGTTTTATATTAATACGATATTTATAAAAAAGAGAATAATTAAAAATAAATCAATCAATCAATAATTTTTTAATTCAATTTTAAATATAGAATTAATATATGATATTTAAAAATATTAATAATAAAAAAAAATTAGTATAAACCATAAATAAAATATGTCATTTAATTAAAATGTTTCAATATAAATTATATATATGAGAATTTAAAAATATATTAATAACCAGGTAAATTAAAATGTTTCAATATAAATTATATATATGAAAAATTAAAAATATATTGATAATAAAGTAAAGAGTGTGAATAAAATATCTTATTAGGTTAAGATTATAAAAAGCATTGGAAAATAAAAAATTCTTTATGGTTAAAGTATTTTATGTATTTTATAGGTGTGTTGATTAAAGTACATTTAAATTTATTTTATTTTTTTTTTTTTTAATTTCGTAGGACCTATCTATTTTCTATTTTGTAAAGAGCAAGTTGCTATACAATATATGCAATGTTTGGTAGCTTCAACCTGCCCGAAGGAAACCAGGTCTTTTGGCCACCTGAGAGAGTTAAAAGCCAACCAAAATTGGTATTGTTTCTTCCTTCGACTTACTGCTAGTAATCCGTTACTATGTCCAAAAAAGCTGCATATAAAACATATAGTAAGCCTAATATCTAAACACATACAAAATATATCGTGCAAGGGAAATTAGCCATCTGATGAATCAACCGGTGCAGGGTCTTTCGCTGTAGACCCTGGCATCTCAGCTTGTTGCAGGTTTTGCAGTTGTTGCTTCATCCGTACTAATCTAGCATTGGTTTGGATCTGTACCTTTGTCATCTCCCTCATGTCTTGTTTCATCTGCTGAAGTTCAAACAGTAGAGAAGAATTGAGGTGTTGGTCCTAGGTACTCATCAGTGCTTTTGCAAGCATGCATTTAATCTTCCAGTATCTTTTAACATATTGTTGAAACAGAGAGACTCTCCCTCGTGTATTGCCTGGGTCAAAGAGGAAGTCTATTCCAACCTGGGTGTCATCCTCTTCATCATCAGTTTCTTTCTCCCATCCTTTTATGGTATTCCGAATATCTGCTGGAATTTCAGTTTCATAACTGTTTGATAAACTTTCCAGAGTCTGCTGGTTGGTTTTTCTTCCTCGTTTGCTAGTTTCTGCAACTTGGCTTGTAGGGATTTTTCTTCCCTTTCCTTTTGTCATTGCAGCCTGAGTATCTCTGTTCCTGCTATGAGCTGAAAGAGACCATGTATATGGAATAGTAGCAGTTAAGTAAATCACAGAATAATAATGCCAGAATTTCCTTCCTTGATCCCGATGTAAATTACGATACTGAGCTGAGTCGGCAGACAGAGACTCACAACGAGTGTGATGAGACTGAGCATAATGAAGGAAGCAGAGAACAACAAGGTTTAAGTTTTGACGCAAGAACGAATAAACTAGCCCAACCTCAATTTCAGAAAGCCTCATGGGGAGTTTTATGAAGATGAGAATCTTGGGAACATCCCTATAACCGTGGAGGGAGCCAGACTCAGACATCACACAATTGAAGAAATGGCAAAATAAGAAATTCGTCCCACCATAATTCATAACAACTAAATACTTAACCTAGAAACAGTTTAAGGGTACAATATTGCAGTTAAAAACCCAAAACCGGGGTATAGACAAATAACCCTGACCAAAATAAAAAATGGTAGGAGCCAGATTATCATATTCAACCATATTGAAACGATAGATACCAATCTTGAGAATTGACTAAAAATGCAGACCAAAGTGGAAAGAAGGCGGAATCCAATCATCAAGGTTCCGAGCCAATAACATATTAAAGATGCGTCAGAGAGAATATAAGCAGACTGAGATGCACCAGAGAGAATATAAGTAGATTGAGATGCCCCAACAACCAGTATTAGCCACATGTATACCCATATCTAGAAAATAAGCAAGATTTATAGATATTGCATGTATGCTCAAAAGAGGGCTTGTACTAAGGCTGCATGCAAGAGAAAGAAACCATAATTGTAACCCCCGACAAACTGAATCAGGACTTCTAAAGCAAGGCTAAACATGAAAATGAATGCCATCTATCATGACATGCAGGTTGAAAAAACAGAATGGAGAACCTGAAAAGTCAACATCAGGGACAGCGCTGGACATTGGAGCTGAAGACATCGGCTTGAAACGCTTATCTAGAATTAGATTAAGAGCCATAGTAAAAGAAACCAGAACATACCCTATTAGTGAACGCAACCCGACCTTCCTCGTTCGCCTCCTTGACGCGGAATAGAACCGTTCTCCTGTGCATCGAGAAATAAACTGACAAACATACCCGGTAAAGGATAATACCTTCTTACCTTGCCGCCGAAACAGAGCCAGACTGTCACGCATGTCTGTGCAATAATGGCAATGCATTGGAATGATGGGTGTGCTTCGTGCGGACCAAGCG
This sequence comes from Pinus albicaulis, assembly GCA_034641835.2. Lineage (NCBI taxonomy): Eukaryota > Viridiplantae > Streptophyta > Pinopsida > Pinales > Pinaceae > Pinus > Pinus albicaulis. The sequence goes on from JAXQQM020062326.1 coordinate 15,676, forward strand.
ACATGCATCACCATTAAACTGCCTTAATTAGCCCCTAACATGCCTTACAGATGGCATCGTCCTCCTCTCGATCTGCCACCCCGATTGGGGCTCTGCATTTTCACTGAGATCCTTTTGTAAAATAATTTGAAGGGAGTGTAACTCAATGTTCCAAATTCCATCAGTTGGTCTAGCTTCCATATATCTATCTAAGTTTTTACAGCCCCAATTAGCTAAATAATCTGCTGCCTCATTTCCTTGTCTACGAATGTGATTTGGAATCAGATACTGGATGTCTTTGATCAACATGCTTATTTCCTGAATTAGGGTCGTTGTTTGCCAACTCTTGCTTATTTTCTCCCAAGGCGACCCTTGTTGTAATTTGCAGAGAACACTTGTAACCATTGCAGAATCTCCCTCTACAATAAGTCGTTGATAATTTTCTCAAATGGAAATCAATATCCCTTGTTTTACCGCCATTAGTTTTGCTTCATTATTTGTTGCAAAGCCCAAATCTGAGGCGTAAACTCGACAGACTTCCCCTTTAGAGTTTCGGAAAATCCCTCCAGTTCCTACTTGACCTGGGTTTCCTTTGATGCTCCATCATAATTGAGTTTGATAAATCCATTTTGAGGGGCCATCCACTGTTCCTCTATATTTTGACGTGGCGGTTTGTACTAAAATATTTAGTTCTTCTTTGGGATAAGATTTAATCTTTCTGGAATAGTGATTGTGCCAAGAGGCGCTCTACAGTTCAGTATATAGGGATGTGTAGATGTAATGTGTGTAATGTAAACTTTTGATATGTCGGGTCCAATATACGGATATGTGTAGATGTAATGTGAGTAATATAAACTTTTGATATGTCGGAGTGTATAGAGATGTGTTGATATAATGTGTGTAATGTAAACTTTTGATATGTCGAAGTGTATATAGATGTGTAGATGTCGTGTGAGTAATGTAAACTTTTGATATATTTACCATTTTAATACCATGGGCCAAATACCATATTTACCAGCCTAGATCCATCTTAACTCTGGATCTATCAAGCACCGAGAGGGATAAAATCTCTTCTCTTTTTGAGTGCAAAACTTGAGGCAAGGTTTTCACCTCGAGAGATTTGATCCCTCTCGGCGCTTGATAGATCCAAAGTTAAGATGGATCTAGGTTGGTTCTGTATTGCACAAAATATAAAAATATATTGTTACGATTAATTTTATCAGTATGCAAAATGGTCAGTATAATATGTTCTCCATAATTTTATATATGCCAAATATGTCCGACATTTTTATCTATTTAATTTTAAAATTTTCTTAGTTACCTCAAGTTTTTTGAGATGATAAATATTGTTAATAACTTTAATGATGAAATAATTTTTTTGAATGCAAAGTGACAATGTAATAGTGTTGAATGATAGAAAATGAAAATAATAAGAATGTAGTCAATTACAAATAGTCTTCATTGTGATCAATCTCAAATTATTTTCTTTTACTATTTTTATTGTCACCCTTGTTAGTTTTGTCATCTTTTCATATCGATTATATGAAAAGGACAATTGAAATAATAAACCATTTAAATATTTAGCTTGAACTATTGTACTAAACATCATACATTGTCGCTCTTGCTCTTCAATATTAATAGGTTGATTTACTATAACACAAATATTAATGTACATTGTTAATAATTTTGTGTGCTTACACTGAAATCAATGCACAATCTTAATCCAATCACTTTAAAATTAATGTACCATCAATGTACATCCAATTACATCAAATCAGAAATCAACGTCTACACTGAAATCAATGCACCTAATGCAAACAATCAAATAAGATTATAAAACAACATCTACACTGAGATCAATGCATCTAATGCAGGTAATCAAATAAGATTAGAAATCAACATCTATGTTGAAATAAATGGATCTAGTGCAAGTAATAAAATAAGATTAGAAACCAACATCTACACTGATATCAATGCATCTAGTGCAAGCAATCAAATAGGATTATAAATCACCATCTACTTCCCTATCTCCCCCCTCGAACTACATCTCTCTTTCCCTCCATCTTTCCACTCTCTCACATTCTCCTTCTTCCTTCCTCTATCTCCATTTCTTTCCCACATATATATCTCCCTCTCTTTCCCCCTCTCTTCACCCTCCAACTATGTTACTATATCCCTCCCTCTCTCCTTCTCTCCTCCCTTCTCTCCATATCTCCTTCTTTATCTCTTTATCTCACCCCAAAACATACACACTCTCTCCATATCTCCCTCGTCACTTCATATCTCTCTCCACTTCTCACTCTCTATGTATTCCATCTTCCCTCCCTCTCTCCCCCTCCAACTCCATCTCTCCATCCTTCCATCTCTCCTTCTATCTCCCTCCCTCTCTCCTCCTCTCTCTCTCTCTCTTTCTTTGCCCTCCAATTTTCTCTCTTCCCCCATAACTCTCTTCCTCTCTCTCATGTCCTCTCTCTTGTCCTTCCTCTCCTACCTTCCTCTATATTTTCCTCTCTCTCTCCCTTTGCAATCCAATTATCTCTTTCTCTCTCTCAACATCTACACTAAAATAAATGCATATAGTGCAAGAAAAATAGGATTAGAAATCACCATCCACACTGAAATCAATGCATCGAGTGCAAGAAATCATCTTCCCTCTCTCCCCCCTCCAACTACATCTCTCTTTCCCTCCATCTCTCCTCCTCTACACTGAAATCAACATCTACACTGAAATTAATGCATCTAGTACAAGCAATCAAGTAGGATTATAAATGACCATCTACTTCCCTATCTCCCCCTCGAACTACATCTCTCTTTCCCTCCATCTCTCCACTCTCTCACATCCTCTCTCTTCCTTCCTCTCTCTCCATTTCTTTCCTACATATATATCTCCCTCTCTCTTCACCCTCCAACTATGTTACTATATCCCTCCCTCTCTCCTTCTCTCCATATCTCCTTCTTTATCTCTTTATCTCACCCCAAAACATATACACACTCTCTCCATATCTCCCTTGTCACTTCATCTCTCTCTCCACTTCTAACTCTCTATGTATTCCTTCTTCCCTCCTTCTCTCCCCCTCCAACTCCTTCTCTCTCCCTCCCTCTCTCCTCCTCTCTCCCTCCCTCTCTCCTCCTCTCTCTCTTTCTCTCTCTCTCTCTCTCTATTTGCCCTCCAATTTTCTCTCTTCCCCCATAACTCTCTTCCTCTCTCTCATGTCCTCTCTCCTGTCCTTTCTCTCCTACCTTCCTCTATCTTTTCCTCTCTCTCTCTCTCTCTTTGCCTTCCAATCCTCTTTCCTCCCCCAACACACACACACACACTCTCTCTCTCTCTCTCTCTCAACATCTACACTAAAATCAATGCATATAGTGCAAGAAAAATAGGATTAGAATTCACCATCCACACTGAAATCAATGCATTAAGTGCAAAAATCATCTTCCCTCTCTCCCCCCTCCAACTCCATCTTTCTTTCCCTCCCTCTCTCCACTCTCTCACATCCTATCTCTCTTCCTTCCCCTCTATCCCTTTCTCTCTTACATCTATCTCTCTCTATATCTCCCTCTCTCTCCCTCTCTTCACCCTCCAACTATGTTACTATACCCCTCCCTCTCTCATTCTCCCCCCATTCCCTCCATCTCTCCTTATTTTTCTCTTTATCTCACCCCCAAACATACACATACTCCTTTATTTCTCCCTTGTCACTCCCTCTCTCTCTCTCCACTTCTCGCTCCCTATGTAAATACATTACTCTGGATCCAGAGTTTGATATTATTTGTATTTACACTGAAATCAATGCATCTAGTGCAAGTAAGAAAATAAGATAAGAAACCAACATCTACACTGATATCAATGCATCTAGTGCAAGCAATCAAATAGGATTAGAAATCACCATATCAAAAGTTTACATTACTCTGTATCTATCAAACTTTACATTATAAATCACCATCCACACTAAGATCAATGCATCAAGTGCAAGAAATCATCTTCCCTCTCTTCCCCCTCCAACTCCATCTCTCTTTCCCTCCCTCTCCACTCTCTCACATCCTCTCTCTCTTCCTTCCCCTGTATCCCTTTCTCTCCCACATCTATCTCTCTCTCTATTTCCCTCTCTCTCCCTCTCTTCACCCTCCAACTATGTTACTCTATCCCTGCCTCTCTCCTTCTCCGCCCATTCCCTCCATCTCTCCTTAGTTTTCTCTTTATCTCACCCCCAAACATACACATACTCTCTCTATTTCTCCCTTGTCACTCCCTCTCTCTCTCCACTTCTCTCTCTCTCTATGTATTTCTTCTTCCCTCTCTCTCTCACCCTCCAACTCCATCTCTATATCCCTCCCTCCCTCTCTCCTCCTCTCTCCCCCCCTCTCTCCTCATCTCTCTCTTCCTTCCTCTCTTTCCCTTCCTCTCTCTTCCGCATCTCTCTTCTCTCTCCCTCTCTCTCGTTTCCCTCCAATATAAGATGCAAGAGAAATAGAAAAATATGGTATTTGGCTGACTGTGTTAAATTTATATATGTAGAGAGAGAAGTAATTTTTCATTAGGCCGACATTAGATTAATTAGATTAAATTTTAAATGTTAAATATTAAACATTATTTTTACATTTACGTTTAGGCAATGCATATAGTGTACTTTAATTTGGCCCATGGTATTTAGCTCAGGATTCATGTAAATAAAACCACTTTTTGAGTGTTTGTAAATATAAATAGGATTATGGAGTAAATATAAAAAGACGTTTTACTTATTTACCATACCTATGGTTTATTGACGTTTTACTTACTTACCATACCTATGGTTTATTTATATTCTATTTATTTACCATACCTCTTTTATAAATATGGTATTTGGCCCATAGTATTAAAGTGGTACATTTCTATACACTCCGACATATCAAAAGTTATTATTAATTAAATTTAATAATATTAATATTATAGTATAATAATGTGAATATTAGAATTAATAATAATATTAATATTAATATTAGGGTTAATAATGTTTTTTTTTTCATGGTATTAATAACAATTTGGCCAGTATTTAGCTCAGGATTCACCTAAATAAAACGGTTTTTGAGTGTTCCTAAATATAAATAGGATTATAGAGTAAATATAAAAGACGCTTTATTTATTTACCATATACATCTATGTAAACTTTGGATGGGCTCTTCAGATTTTTAGGGCATATTCAGATCAAGGCTCTTCCAAGATATCGTTTCTAAAAAATATTTGAAAAAACAACCATTACAAATGTGGATTCAAAATAGTATGTAATTTAAAAAAAACAACAACAACAACAACACCACCACCATTCTTATAATATGAAATGGCTTCATGAAGATCAATTATTGGCTTCTTGGCAAATATTTGTCAGGATATTGGGTCGAGCGCCGTGGGTCGAGCGCCGTGGAAACAGTGGGTCTGGACCCCATTCAGAGTTTTGGGGGCAATCATATTCTACGCTAGGAGATTATCCTTCATATCCACTAGCTGGGGATATATTGTCTACATCAATTTCAGATTAATGAAGATCAAATGGAACTATATTCAATCTGGATTAATTTTGTGGCTTTGGGTGATAGATAAATGATGGAGCTTTGGAATATTTACATACAAAATTTGTATGATGCTGGTATCACTTTCAATGATAAGGATGGCACTCTAATTTGGAATAGGAGGTTTGCCCAAAACATATGTGCAGATATATATATTTCCACATTTTCTGCTTTCCGCTGAAATGGTACATGTTGATTTGGAAGTGGCATATGCCACCCAAGCTGAAGTGTTTTGGATGGCTCGTGGGGCAAATCAAGATCTTTACTGGGGAGAAACTGGGTAAAAGGATTTTTTCATGGTCCGGGAAGATGATATATGTGTCTTCAAGATACGCTGGAACACATCCACTTATTCCTAAAATGCGCTGGTTCTATCCATTTGGATCCGGGTACTCCAGAGTTTGAACATTGTTGCTCGTTGGACTTCTTCTAATATAAATGAATGCATTATGGACTTGTATGATATTTACAAGGAATATGAGGCATTTCCTATTTTTATATTATTTTGAGTTATTTAGAGAGGCATGGACAAACTTATTTTTTAGGGTATCTCATTCTAAATGGATCATATTTGCAGTAACGTCATTTTTTAAGGGCCGTTACATAGATCAAAAAGGTTGCTGTTCGCTGTCTTAAAAAAACATCATTTCTTACTTCTTGGAATATTTTCGGAAGCCTAATTCTAGGATAAACAAACACTTTCTATTTGTTGAATGCTGAAAAAACACCGTGTTGGATTTTTCCATGAGCTCCCCAATATATGACATATGTTGGAGTTAGAAAATGACACGTGGATGTGGTGCTTCATCGCCATGGAGTCTGAATTATATTATTGTTTTAGCTGGAATGATGGTCCTGGGACCGATTCGAAAGCGAAGATCATGGTCCTTTGAGGACTATTTATTGTGCCCAATGGTTATCTCTTAAATATTTATGTCTTTAGAGACTCAAAAGTCCCTATAGAATGGGCTAATCGCTGATCCAGTTTCTACCCACCTCTTTTATCAAACTGGTTAAAGTGCACTAAGGCTTTATTTGACCTCTTCAATGATCTCATCTTTGTGCATATCCGATGTGTTCAGAACTCCATGGAAGACATGCTATCTAAGAAGGGTTTACCCATGCTAGAGGGCATGAGCCATTACCAGGGGTTTAAAGATGGTGTTTACATGTAATTCTTTTTTAATTTAAAAGATTTTAATTGATTTATATATTATGTATCTAAAACACTTTGAGACTCAAATTTAATTTATAAATTTTTAGAGATCATCCAATCACTGGTCTAATGCTTGGTACTCCCTTCATGCATAGCACTAAAATTACATGTACCAATAGTGGCGGTGGTGGATTATTGATCTGGCATAGAATGAAAAGCCAATCTTTCATTGTTGCGTTGTTATAAACTTATATTACATAAAATTTTAAATTCAGCGAGTTGCGTGAATACAATCTTAGCCAATTGACAATAATCTCACTTTTGAACTACACACAATCAGAAAGCTAGGAATCCTTCTGTTTAGTTGTTTATATTTGCTACGATGCCCGCAACCAGCATCACTTACAGTTACAGCCACACTCTGCTTATGGTTAGTAACAGGCCTTATTCAAGTTCAAATTAACATTCATGTCAAAGGAAAGGGAATGGAATGGACTAAATCAAACTAAATAGATACACTGTTGGGAATTCCTTTGCCAGTGAGCCCTCCTTTGTGACTCAAATCAGAAGTGTTTGGATAAAGCAAAGTATATGGAACTTGCGCAGGACCAGATCTATTCTTCAAATTGGGATCTTGATTTCTCTGTGTGATATTCCTTTCTATGTCTTTCAAGTTCTTGACAAAGCGTTCAAATGCCTCTGTCACACGTTCATCATCAATCCATTCACTCGTCGCTCTCTGCCCCAGATATACCTCGTCTGTTGAGTGCCTCGATAGGATTTCTATCAGGGATATTCCCAGGGTCGCTTGAAATCGGTTACTAATTGTCCTGAGCAAAAAAAGCTCCGGATTCTCCACCATTTCCGAGAATTCTTGGGACCCTTCTTCTGGGATGAACCTTCTGCTTATGGCGGGCCGATTAGGCATGTACCCGCCGTAAGGGTATTGCCCGAAATTAACTGCAGCATGAAGAGCCGAGGCCACCCATATGATTGTCGTTAATGCTTTTCCAACTTCTTCCACTGTCTCCATGCTGTACCACCATGTCTCGTTCTTCTTGTCTCCGTGACCCACATTTTTTATTTCGCTCCACCAAGCTTGAAGCTCTGTATCAGATTTCACTGCATCATCATTCTGGTAGTATAAGGACAGGTACTCCTTAACCCATGAATGTATTGCAAACCATATCTCCAATCCATCAACAGCATAAGGGTAGTCTTCAATCATCAGCTTCAGACCGTTGGGCGTTGATTCGTCCGACACTGCCATACCCCTGTCAAGTCGTAGCCACACATATTATATATTAATCAACATTCAAATGGATGATCATGAAACACAGATCAAGTTCAGATTTCTGTCACTATTGATCATGGTTACCTTTTGAGGAGATCTGCAGGCAACCCTTGTTCGTCAAACCTCCAGTCCCTGTACACTACCGAAGACATCTCCAAGGCATACTTTCCAGGAAAGAATGTATTTTCGAGAATGCCTTCGGCATTTATAAGAATTTGGCGAGCCGTTGCATTGATGTTCATGGTGTCCCGGAAATGGGGAGTCAGCAGCTTGTGAATGGGATGCATCACACTCAACTGTCTATTGGTAGCAATGATAAATGGTTCCGTGACTGCATGAGTCTTAAGCCTGGAAAAAATCCCTCAATTACTTAGTCTGGACCCTATATATAATGATGTTGTAAATACTAAAGAGATAGACTGCATGTATTCTACTAGTGGTGGCTAATTAGATTTCACCAGTGACTGATAAGCTGATGATAACCAGAATCATTGATGACCACGTAGGCTTTAGCCAGCTGCCATAGAGCTCCTTCTACGCCTTCTCCTGCTGGAGTGAACACCTTCCGAACACTTTCTTGACTTTGATCTGAACGGGGTAGGCTTAGCTCGATAGCAACTGGTTTTAATGTGCCATCTTTCTTAAGAAAGAGAATTGTGCGAGAAGCATAAATTTTAGTAGATTGTGTGTTTATTCGGTTCACATAAGGCATGAAAACATCATGATGGTCTAGAATGAACAGTTTGTTGTCCTCTAGAGCCTGAAAACATCATATCAATCTATGAGGACATGAATTTCTCTGCAAATGAAAAGAGTTAAACATGAGCAGATTTAAATTAAGCAACAAGCCCGGAGTTGGATCATACCTGCTCCACTGTTAGCCCATCGAGATTCTTTTCTATATGTGAAGCAGTAATAGAACTGATCTGAGGACCATACATCTCCGGATCCAATTTACTTTTCGGAGGAAAATCCTGTGATTCATAACATTCAAACTCTGTAGCCAAAGCTTAATTAAACATCAAGCGACCTTCATGATTTTTATATAATTTCCTAGCTGAGCATGACCCTTGACTGTAATGAAACCAGAGGGAGAGGCTATAGTTACTTGAAGTCTTTGTATGATAACCGGATCGGCACCTGCCAGCATCTGGCGCGCGAACTCTTCGTCTTTCCTCCACGCAAATTCGTCAGCTGCGCGCATTAAATCAATTTTCACCCAATTCAATTTACAGAGTCGGGTGGAATCTAGTGCCGAATATGAGCATCCAGACGTGTTTGGAAGAGAAGTACTTACTAGCAATAACTTGAGGAAGGGGAAACTTGAGCAATTTTCCGCCGTCTGTTGTAAGAAATTGCTTGATGAGCTCAAGAGGAATTAACTTCTTGGCAGCATGGAGAATTGGGTTGTCGGGTAGCTTTATCCCATCAGAGTAGAGTTTCATAATGTCTTCAAAAGAGTCGAATTCGTTAGCGTCTGAATGGAAGATAGATTTGAGCTCTGGTATCAAGAGTTGGACGATTGACTTGAGGGCATTCGCCAAGAAATCAGACAATTTCAGATGCCCAAAACGTTCATCCCGTGGGACATAGATGTCGAGGGGCTCGTATAATGGCAACCTGCTTTCCGTAGCGGGGTCTGTCATCAGTAAACGCCAGCCCAGAAAATTAGCTGTTCTACGTCCTGTTATGTCTCATCACCCAAATGAGGAAACAGGGGATTGAGCATCTCTATAAATCGATTACAAGCTTACCTGTTTTTGTAGGACGACGGCCCGTTCTGCCCCTCCGAGGGTATGGAAAGTGCTGAGACCCTCCCAGCACAGGTCGGCTGAGGTATGCACCCTTGTCTGGTTCTCCAAGATCATTGTAGAAATCGTAGTCATACACTCTGTCCCACTCCTTCCTCTCAGTCTCTGCCATTCCATCGTATTCGCCTCTTAGGTTCATCAGCTCCTGCTTCCTCAATTCTTTGAGTGGATGAGGAGTATTGGCGGGGAGATAGCTCTGCAAATCATTACAGTATATTGCATTTAGTAGCAAATTCGCTTTCTAATCAAAACAAAATCCCGCATCTGATATACGAGATGAATCAAATATTTACCCGATTACAGAAAAAGACACGGTCTCTGTTGTATGCAGAGGCAGGATACACCCAAGAGTTGCAGTCGAAGTGAACATTGCCATGACCAGGAACTTGTAGACTGAGTGAATTGAGGAAGAACTCATCAGCATGCGAATTAGCAATGAAGAATGCTCCGGGGGTACCGAAGTTAGAGTCGCAGTCGAATTCGATACTATAGGTGTTTTGGCCAGTGATGACCCCTTCTTCAGTAGAAATCCAGTTCTGCAGAAGCGCATTCTCACTTAACTTTGCACTTCCATTGCCTTCAGAGGAGTTTCGAATTACAAGGTTAGCTTGAAGATTAACTTACATGACATTCGGGTGAAATCTCTGCTAAATCACTATAAAAATTGAAATAAATCAAGATTGAATTTATAATGAGTAAATTAATCTAATTAACACCCACTGGAATCGATGTGAGATATGCTGACAAGCTTCAATGACACTTTTCTCCCAAAGAACTCTCTGATATTGTCTCTGAGGTCTGCATTGAAATCGTTTAAATCCAAAACATTCTTCTTCTGTATCACCGCAACCCCTTTAATTTTGTGCTGCGCAAATGTAAACATAGTAGGGTGGCCAAACAGCTGTGCGGCTTTATACATGGCTGGTTGTTTGAGTCGCTTATGCCCGCTGGCAGAATGGAAGAGATGGGAGGGAGGTGTCTGCACACAAATGTGGAAGGGAATGGTATTTATAGTCGTGGAACGAACAGAGGAAGGAGGCAGGGTCGGTATGAGAAGAACACCATCCTATTTAATCGGATGACTCCACCCGATACGGTTGTCGTATTATAGGAAACTCTGACGATGGAATGCTCAGGAACGACTGAGGCGATGGCCATGTCAGAGTTGGGTTGAGAAGTCATATCTGTGAAAGACTTCTCGAATTTCCATGGGCATGCGTTCCAGTTGCTCAATCGTTTGTTTCCTCAGAAATTTCCTGGTCTATCCGGTGCAGATAAATATATTCCATGTCGATGGTGGGGTTTTGACCGTATGCTATTCCATTGATTCTTGGTTATTGGTGCGTACGACCTAAATCCTCTCCGGTTCTTGATACGCAGTCAGAGAGTCCACACAGGAAGAAACGAGTTATTAGGCGTTGTTAAGGGAGCCACATTTTTGTCGGACAATCATTTTTCGTCTTATCCCATTATTAAATTTCTCAGAAATTTCTACCATCTTAGAATTTCCAAACTCTCCTAATTTAATGTCATTTCAATCGAACAATTCACTTCACAGCGTTCAGACGATGACAAAAGTCATGCAAATGCCTCCACAATGTTCAGAGGATGACCAGAATTCCTAATGTGTCTAGATCAGACGTCATGTGAAGTTTCAAAATCATGTGAAGTGTAATGTCACTGTGATATGTTTTGATTTGATAAATTGTGTTAGAAATTTGATATTAAATTGTTATAATCCTAAGTTTTAATTGTATAGTTTTTTTTATAAATTAAATAATTGGTAAATGTAGATAGATACTATTTCATAATAAATATTAAAATATTTTTTTTTAATAATGGTAAAATTTATTATAATTTAATTGTCAAATTAATATTGAGAAAAATCATGAGTAGCTATCCATCATGTAGGTTGATTTGTCATTGTTATTCAAGTAAAATCACACTACTAATGCACAAGGAGTAGGTCACTCCTTATTTTTGGGCATTAACCTATTTCCTTACATCTAACGAAGACAAACTCTTAAACAATTAAAAACAATTTTAATAAACATCAAAACACTTATGATAATTAAAATTAAAAAAATAATAATAATAATAATAATAAAATCATTAAAAATTAATTAAATTAAAAATGTATTTTAAATTATTATTATTGATTATAAAACAAATGTTAAACATATATATATATAAAAATACATGTAACAAGATTTTTTTTTTTTTTTCAACATAAAAAATACTTCTGGTTTATATTAAGTACTAGGGCAAGTCATAAGATAGTTAAAATCAAAATAGGAAATAAGAATTTCCACCATACATCATTTTCGTTCAAGTCTGGAAAACATTCCCCAAAATACGAAACAAACTATTGCATCTTATCAAAAACTTTCTTGTATATGTACAAGCAATACATCAAAACAGAAGAAAAGAGAAAAAGGAAACCCATCAGTCTTCTGTCTTTATCCAACCCTTTTATGTATTATAATGCATGGCATCATTCCATTCTGACTCAATGTAGATAGTCAATTTCCCATTCTCATAGGAAATTTACCTTACCTTTCGCTCTAGGTTCATTTGAATTGAATAACTCATAGTGCATTTCTCCAAATATACCATTCAGCCCTCTTTTGGATAGGCGGTCTGCTTCATTATTCTTTTCTCTGTAGATGTGACAAAAAGAAATCGAAGTGAAAGTCCTTTTTAAGTCATATATCCGCTCTAGCCAATGTGATAGGTGACCAGGATTTAGATGAGTTCTCTTATTCAGATGTTCAATGAGGACTTTTGAGTCTCAAAAAACCTATAGCTTCTCCAAGTATCACTGACTAGCGAACCATAGTAGTCCCCACAAGGCCAGCAACTCCACACGCATATTAGTTCCCATCCCCCCGCTCCAAAAAAAATTGTAATGACAATTTGGGTATATCATGAGCCATGCTCTGCATCCGTAGCTTTGATTTTGTGATGCTCCATCAAAAAAACCTGCAGGGTAATGTATTTCAAAAGGACGCGATCTCTTTGATAAATCCTTTGGTGGCTTCTGCCTTATTTTCAGCTTTTCCCGTGATCTAGAGATCTGCAAACATATTATTTCCGGTGTGCAAGGCAGGCCATCAAAAATCTTCCTGTTTCTGTCGCACCATAAATACCAGTGAAACAGAAAGGGGATAATTCTGAAATGTTTGCCTCTCCTAAACCACCATCTAATACAATCCACAGTCGTCCTATACTCTAGGATCTGCAAATGAAAATGTGAGCATAGCGAGCTAAGAGCTTCCCTTGCAAAAGAGCACTTGTAGAAAAGGTGTAGGTTATCTTCAGGTTCCTCCCAGCATAGTGTGCAAATCCCCAGTCCATGTCATCCCCTTCTTTGTAGGTTGTTCCAAGTAAGGCTTTTATCTTTCCACACCAGCCATATGAAGATAATCATCTTCACTTAGACGTTAACCTTCCACATATCCTTGAACCAGCAATCTGGTTCATGTTCCAGGTTTTTGTTAATCAACTATGTATATATCTTTGTTTTGATCTCTCTACCCACGTTTGTCCCCCCCCCCCTCCATGTAATCCTATCGCCCCCATTTCCCTTACTCAAACCCAAGATTCTTAAGGATTCCGTATAATTATTCCATTCCTCCTCCCTTTGTCCATACAACCCCATATCCTAATTCGTCCTCCACCTCAGAGCTCCATTCTCCCATTCTTTAATTGCCTGGCTCATAAAAAAATATCCCCTTTGATTTATGCAATCAATTCTCTCTGCAAGGTTGAAATTTCGGTTCAAACCAAGTAAAATTGGGCTTCCAATTAGGATTTTATTTCCGTCCCCAAAATGCCATTTCAGGTTTCCTGTAAACACAGTCCACGTCTTTCTAAAACCTTTCCAGATATTAGACCTGCTCAAGATGTCTTCCCAACCCATAATTAATAATTCCTCCATGCCCTTCTGCTTTAGATATTTGTGCTTTATATTCTCGCTCCAGATACCAGTCATGTTTAAGCACCTCCATATAGATTTTATGATGAGAGTTTTACCAAAGATGTCCAGGTCAAGAATGCCCCATCTACCTTTTTCCTTTGGTTTTGCTATGCATTGCAAATGGGCTAGATGGATGGCTCCGTTTTCTTTACCTCCATCCCAAATGAATCTAGCTATTACCTTTTTAATCTCTGCCAAAATTTTGTTTGGGATAATAAAAAGGTGTGCCCAATAGACAACGTATTGTTGTAATACAGCCTGAGCCAGGATCAATCTACCACCCCTCGATAACCACTTCGATGACCAACCATTGATATTTTTCTGGTATTTTTTTATTAACCATCTCCAATCCTCCGCAGTGTAGTTCATGGGCTTCATCCAAAAACCCAAATAAATCAATCCATCCTTTAAAGGAGCAATACTAAAATTAAACATGACTCCCAAATTTGTGAAGGCTTCACCATCCCCCTCTACATAATAAATACAAGACTTCCCCTCACTTTCCATCATCCCAGTTGTAGAGCAGAAATTGTTGAGAATGATTTGAATTTCCTCCCAGCTTCTCCTCAGCATCATACCAAATATGAGAACATCATCAACAAACAGGTTGTGGGAGACTTCCTTATGGGAAATGATTTTTATGCCTCTGAACCTACCCAATTATGTAGCCTTTTTTATCTTGATGCTTAAAGCATCCATGATCAAGATGAAAAGAAGAGGAGAGAGGGCAGAACCTTGTCGGAGCCCTCTCCCCGGGTGGAAGAACTTTGTTGCTGATCCATTTCTGATAATAGCCATTAAGGTATTAGTAATACATCCCATGATCCACGCTACAACATCCCAGTCCAAACCTATTTTGAAAAGAACAAGTCTCAGAAATCCCTAGTCAATCCTATCATAAGATTTATTTAAATCAATCTTCATTACAGCAGCTTCCATCTTCTTCGATTGAATGGTATGTAAAATTTCTTGAGTTGTTGCCACCACATCATGTATACTTCTATTTTTCAAAAAACTAGACTGTTAAGGCGTGATGTGTTTTGATAGATCCTCCTTCAATCTCTCGGTAGTGACTTTAGAGATGATCTTGTAAAGAGTATTACACAAAGATATAGGTTTGTAATCATTAAACATTAACTTCCCCTTCTTTTTAGGAATTAATGCTAGAAAAGTTGAATTTATTGCCCCATGGATCCGTCCTGATTGCCTTGCTTCTTCCACCATGTCTGTTATATCCAATATAAATTCCTCGTAAAAATGCAGGAAGAAGTCCGAGGTCCAGCCATCTGGGCCTGGGCTCTTGTCTGCAGTAAAAGATTTTAACACTTTCTTAATCTCATCTGGACATACCTTCTCTTTTATCCTTGCCAGATCTTCCTCAAACATTTTTGGATAGCCCTCAAGGAAATCGAGCTGAGCTTCAATCCCCGGTGCCTCCTGCATCTTATATAGATCCCAAAAATAATTCATCGTTGCCCTTTTGATGTCTTCAGTTGTGAAAATAGAGGTCCCATTATCCTCTATTTGCCATATGGCATGGGCACTTCTTCTGCTAGAGGCAAAACTATGAAAAAAAATTGTGTTTTTGTCACCAGCGTTGAGCCAAGTAGCTCTACTTTTCAATTGCCATAACTGTTATTCATTCAGTAAATGAGATCTGTATTCAGCTTCTAAATTCTTGAGTCTATCCCAAAAATTAATTTTATGCCTACCTTCCTCAACCTCCTTCAGGATTTATGTCCTTTCTGCTCTGATATATTTAATCTTATCCTTTATTTGAACTTTCTGCCTCTTTTCCCAAGTATGCACCATTTTTTTCAGTCCCCTCAGAGTATTGGATAGATACACCATAGTTGGAGTCCCTTCTTTCCTTTTATGACCTTTCAAATACTCCTTAATTAAGGTGTTACAATTCTCATTTTCCAACCATACTTTGTTAAACTTAAACGAACATCCTCCCTATCTTCTTTCAAAGTCCCATATCATGGATACCGGTCTATGATCTGAGACTGTGATATCCTCCACCTTAGCAGTAACGTCAGCCATCTTAGATCTAAGGCAGTTATGAATGAAAAACATGTATATTCTTTTCCCAATAAAATCTTTCCCTTTCCTTCCATTGAACCAGGTCAGGCAATTTTCAGTCAAAGGAATGTCACTAAGGTCGGCGTCCATTAAAATTCCCTTAATAACACCAGAGAGGGGATCAACCTTTCCCCTTTCTCCCCATATTTCATCTACATAGAATGTGTAATTAAAATCACCAGCAAAAATGGAGTTCTGCAATAGAAGGATTCCACATCTCTCCATCTTCTTCCAAAAAGTTAATCTGTCAAGATATGGCGCGTAAATGCTTATAAGATGAATTCTATGACTAAAACCACGAAAGAAACCCGTGAGAAGGATTCCTCTAAAAAAACTGAAAGCCTTCAAAGATACCCATCTGGGATCCCAAATAGCTGCAAACCCTCTAGAACGATCGACAACATCTTTCGCGACCATATGCCACTCTGGTAGCATAGCACGAACGAATGTGATAGTGTTGTCAACTGGTTGCATCATCTCTTGAATAAAAACTAGTAGGCTTAGATATATAAAAGAAATTCTTAATAGACACATACTTTTCATGACCCCCCAAACCCCTCAAATTTAAGGAGACAAGCATCATGATGGTAACCCAGGAGAAGGGGTCAGTGCTCTAAGGACCCATCCGATGGCAAGAGACATCGGAACATCACAGAAATTTCCATCAGGAAGATCATCATTTAAAACCGATATGGGGACCATCTTTTTTTTCCTCTTTGGTCTTCCCTCTTCGAATCGTGACATTAGACCTAGAGAAAGGGCTAATGATGATAGAAGGGGACAAAGGCTGACCGGTATCCACCAGTAGAGGTTCCAGATTAGCTTCTGGATCAAGCAACAACAGTTTGTTGTCACTCCCTATGGATTTCCTCGGGGAGGGAAAATCTTCAGCGCTCGCATTCAGGGAGGAGGGAGAAAAAGACGGAACAGCCGAAGTATTTTCCTCCAAGGCGATGTCTCGGGAAGGTGACACAAGAGACACATGCCCATAGGAGCCATCCATAGTTATGACATTGAGAGGTAAAAGAGGATGGTCCACCACCGTTTCAACAGAATAGCTTTTACCCAATGGAAACAATTGATTAAAACAGTCCCAAGTTTTCGCCCTCTCGGGTATAAATTGGGGATAACTATATGATAGCCCCCCCAGCTTGTTAGAAATCTTTTCCGGAAAATTACCACCCACACAATTGACAGAAAGAAATAGACTATTAGAAGTTAGCTTACCCAGATGTACAGGCAGACCAACAGGTGATTCCAGTCGCATTTGGTCCAGTACATCACAGGAATCAAACTTCCTTGGTTCCCTTCCAGAATTGCGATGAAGCTCCTTCTCTTTATCACACCATCGGAATCAATTTCGCATCAGGTGACCTATCTCGTGGCAGAGATGATAGCGGAACAACATTTGCCAATAATCGAGTGACTGCCGATATGTCACACCATCCCATTGAAGATCAATCTATGCCGGGAATCCGCCAGCAAAGGGTACCTCAACCAGCACCCACACCACCCTTTTATCAAAAACTTTGATGCATTTTGGGTTCACGAAACAACATTTTCCAATGCTATCTCCAATCTCTGTTAAAACCCTGATACTCCAGAAATGGAGAGGAAGTCCATGTAATTTAACCCAAAGGAGATGGTTAGTTGGTGTGTTCTTCCTTGGGTGGAACCCTGCATCCCAGCGATGAAGTGCCAGGAAACACCTACCATTTACCCATGTCCTGCTCATCACCTCCCCAACATTGCCCTCTTTATTAAAATCAAAACAAAACCACTCGTTTTCCAACTTGTTGACCCTCGAAATGTATCCTAGAAGCTTTTCCCATGCTTTTAAAAGCCAATCTAGCATATTGATATTACTGTTTTTTTTGAATTTCCACCTGCCCACAAGAGCCCAGGTGGTTAAGCTTTCCACTCAATCCCACATAACATCGCAACCGAAGCTTAGTAGTCTGCAACCTTCCATCAGCTTGAATGGCTTCGACGCACCACTGTGGAAAGGCTTAGAGGTTGCAAACAATTGTGGGATGGAAGGTGACAAACAATGTTTTCCGGAGCGTTGTGATACAGTAGCCCGACGATCCTCAATAGAATGTCCCACAAGGAGATTATCATTGATCCCACGTGCCTTCAATGGTCCGTCACCCTCTGCCACCTTGATCTCATGCATAAAGGACTCCTCTAAAAAAATCCTCATCGCACTTCACAATGAATGTCGCCAGCTTCGCCATCTCGAAACCTTCAATCATTAAAGACTCATAACTACCTTCCCCACGTAGAATCCTTGCCAACCGATCCAGATGCTATGTATTCGACCTGGTCAAGTACAAACTGCCAGAACCTTAAAAAGTCCCTTATAAATACGAGGCACAGCTTACGCCACCTTGGATCGGGCAGCTACCTCCACCTCGGATCAATTAAAGCTCCCCCACTAAGCACAATAATCAGACCAATTCCGATAGGGAAGATATATTACCTCCACCACCAAGGAAAGGGAAAAGGACCCATTATAGTACAATGACATTTAAACTATCCCATCAGTGAGCTATCTCCATAATGGAGTAACCATCCCAAAGTACAGAAAGGTGGGAGGTGAAGGATGAGTGCCCGCAAACGTTGACTCTGTCAGATTCAATCCCCACCTGATTAAATTTGAAAAAAAAAAGGTGCATTCCAGTCAGCCAAAAAACAACCAGAAAAACGAGAAGAGTCACGCTAGGTCCCGACCAAAAACCAGCCTTACCAGGTGAGAGAAAAGGATACCAAGACAAAGCCCAGACCACTAAAAATAAAAGGAGGTGAAGGGGAGCAGTCTCATTAGCTCCACACCAACAGTAAACTACCGCCAATGATCCACCTTCTCTTGCAAGACTGAAGATCAAAACACCTACAAGGTCCACACATGGTAAAAACCAAGAGAAAGAGCCATGAGACTAATTTTCATCGGTATACTCCTTCTGTTCTCTCCCAGAAAAGAAAAACCAAACAACTTACCCACCTTCAGAAAAACAAACTTGAAAAAATATTACCTACACCAAGTGAAGGTGGAGACACAAAGGCCTAAAATCGAAACTCAATTATAATGTCAAAACTGCCTAACTTCATCCCTGAGAGTTACATTCCAACATGCCGGAGACCATTACTGCAACGGTGGATTATTAAGTTTACAACCTCTTGTGAATCTGTTGGCTCTCCATCATAAATGCTTAGAAATTTAAACTGACTGGTTCAAAAGGTTCTAGCAAAAAACTCACGTGAAGACATTGACATACAGGTCACATATTCACGGATTAGTAGTTGACATGTAACAAGATTCTTAATCATAAAAATTTACCCCACTATTGTAAATGGAAATAGTCTCTGTTACAATACTATGACCAATACTATAAATTATCAATACCATATATCTAAATAATCACAATTCATTTTATATGACATTTATTTATATGATTTAATAAAAAAAAAATGAAAATAAATCCCAACATTTAATTTTTATATATTACTTAAAAATATTTTATGTATATATATATATATATTTTATTTATAATTAAACTCCTACTATCTACTTGATAATAATTTTCAGTAATTAAAATAATTTTATAAAAACCTTATTTCAATCAATTAAATATTAATGGATGTTAAATTCATTTATGAATTTAAAGATATGATTTAAAAAATATTGCAATGTAACCTAAAATTATATCACTGAATTTCGGGGAAAAAGCAAAATAGCTAGACAACATTGGTATGCGCATTGAATAATTTGTCAAATCAGCCGTCTGTGTTATAAATGTATGTAATTTAAGCATCGCGTTTCTTTCCTCACGGGTTCGTACGTTGTCACACTACTAGTAGTTGCGGATTAGTTGGTGTAACTAATGAAATGAATGCATCGAGAGGTTCAGTCCATTTGGACGCATTATTTAGTATAAACTTACAGAAAAGACTAAATATCATATAATTTAATATAATTTATAACTCTAAATTAAATTTTATTAGGGTCTGGATAAAGTTCAAATATTTTATATAATTTCTTTACAAGTTGTAATTTTTTTATTGATGAAATTATCTCCGGAACAATAGTCCACAAACATTTATATAATGATATAATAAATAGTCCTGGGGCTACTCCTGGGGCTAGAAGTGGAAGATCCCTCGTCAACTGGATTGTCACAGATACCGAGTACGCTCCAATTTCGATGGAGGAGTAGGTTATCCCATTGACGAACGATGAAATTATCTTCAACGCAGAAGCTCCATGTGTCCGGAACAATAGTCCACAAACATTTATATAATGATATAATAAATAGTCCTGGGGCTACTCCTGGGGCTAGAAGTGGAAGATCCCTCGTCAACTGGATTGTCACAGATACCGAGTACGCTCCAATTTCGATGGAGGAGTAGGTTATCCCATTGACGAACATTGAATATTCCACTTTCAATCATTCTTCCTTTGGCAATTTCGCAGTAACCTTAATCTTTTAACTTTTTATAAGGAATTAGTCATTTTTTATTTAGGAATTGATATGTGAGGTCATTTTGGTCAACGAATAGTTATAATTCAGTACGAAAATAAATAGTAATCAATCTATTATAAAAACTCAATTTATATTTAAATTAAATTTTATTATTATTTTAATATTTAATTTAATATTGTTTTAAAACTTTTATAATATTCTCAAAAATTATTTTAAAATTTCAAATTAATTCGAAAATCAAACATTTCAACCAAAATAAAAAACATATACCTTACTTTCAACCAGTATAATATTTCAATAATAATAAAGAAAATATAATATTAATTAATAAAATAATATAAATATAAAAATATAAATTAATTAGGTAAAAAGTGAGATAATATTATAATAAATTAAATTAGACAATTGAAATTAAAAAATCATATTATTAAAAGATAATTTTTTATATTTTCTCTTTTCATTGTAAAAAAATTGCATTTAAAAATATTTCAATATAAAATTTAAATAAAATATTTGAATTTTCATAATAAGGAAATATTTCAATATCAACTTCATATATATGTATAAAAGGAGAAATAAAAACAATATTTTAATGATGATCATAAATAAAAGATTTCATGGATTACTTTAAATAAAATAATTATGTTCATAGACATGTTTATTTTGGAAGAAGACTTTCATAATTTTAATTTAATTATCAATAAATATCTGGTGGATGGTATGGATTTAACTCCATAGAATATTATTGAAAATATATATAAATCAAAAAGTAATATTTATTTTCAAAGTGGTTACGACATTTCCCCCTTTTAATTAAATTCATTAATTCAAAAAACAAATGTCATATGAAGTGACTTATGGCTAAGTCATGGTATTGTAACAAAGACTATTTAATGCTACTTTAAAGAAAAAGCCTATTTAAAGTTATAATTTAGTTAATTCTTATGATTTCTTTAATTTTAGCAATTTTAAATGTATTGATACTTATTATGGATTGATGGCTATCAAAATTTACTAGCCATTTAATTACGCCAATAGGTGTTCTATTGTGGGGTTCTTGGTGGCAACACTGTAGAGATTCTTCGTCCTCTACAACTATCGCTAACCATATTTTCCTATGTCATCTTCTTCTTGGTTATCCACCCACCGTCACAACCATAGATATACTAGATATACTAACATACTATATATACTAACTCAACCACCAACCTTCACAGATATACTAACTCTCAGTGTTGATACTCTACTTAGGTATCCACCGTCTCTGTAATTAACTAAGACATTACTCTATCTACTCTATCTCTATCGTCATTAATAGGACCATTAAACAGGGTCATTACTCCCGCTACTGAAATCAGATCTCTCTACTCAATCTCTGCCATTAACACTTACTCTCACCACTACTGAAATCAAATATGTCATTACTTTCATTAGTGACCACCACCTAACTCTGCTCTCCCACAATCGCTCTCATTAACACTGCCTAGCGTTGCTCTCCCACAATCAGACCAACTACATTTCATCTTTGATCTTCCACAATCAAATCTGATCAAAATATTTATGCGATGTCTACGCGCATTAAGAGCAACATGTCTCTGTAATCTGGCATTACTCTTTTATTTTTCCTCTTCATCTTGATCCTTATTTTATGCTGCCCTTCTCGTGGAATTCGAATTTGCTGTTGCTGGACTTTGTTGTTGGTACAATTTCCTGTTGTTGTTCTTGCAATTTGCTACTTATGCCTGATGTTGTTGGTTGTTGGTGCATTTTGTTGCTTCTGCCTTCGCAGGGATCCCTGCTCCATATATTCATTGGCAAACAAGTAGGTGGCATCACACTATCTGCTAACCATATCACCCTGTCAAATTAGATGCCATGTATACATGTTAGCCTGCTACATATATAACTTTGTTTTGCCAAAAAAAATTAAGTTTAGTTGTTTAAATACAAACTTATGTAAAATAATTAGGTAGACAACATAAACCTACACACTTGTTAGTCCCTCTACAAACTAAACTAAAGATATGTGAAACCCAACGATTTTCTCAGTGGTTGTGATTCAACAATGAGGATAGAGCCAGAAGGGTGAGTATCAAGTGAGAGAGGATGACAGTAGTATTCCAGGAGGAAGGTTTCCAACTCTTGGAAGAGGGAGGGAGAGGAAGGTCAATTTTAGAGAAGTTCTATGTAGTGACTGCACAGAGAGTGACGCAGAAGCTCCAACGTGAGGATAGGGAGTCCATCTCATGGGAAGAAATTTGTAGTGGAGTGTGAGAAAATTCTCACAAAAATTCTACCAATATTATCCTTTGATCAGATTACTAGTAAGGCATCGAAATTATTGTAATCAGGATTGTTGCTGAAGAATAATAATACAACCCTCATCTGATGCACTCGTTTTCCTGCATTGGGTTTTTCCGGGGACATTTGTCCAAAAATAACTGTGTTAAATTTCTTTTGTGTGTGCTAGAATTTCTCAATTTCTAGTATTTTATTTTCTGCAGTATTTTTATTATGAAAATTGCAGTTGTGATTTTTTTATTATTTGCAGTAGCAAATAAACTGCATAATTAATTAACAATTAGAAGAATAATTTCCAGTTGCCGCAATAGATGAAATTTTCACACACTACAAAATTTCTTAAAAAATATCTAGATGTTACTAGCTATAAGAAAATCACTTTTGTGATCACCTCTGCTATAACATGATGTATCATTTATTTATTTTTCTGGGTGGACAATTGTTATGAACAAATTTCACAAACATAGTAGAATACTCATAAGATTTGAAATATATAAATATCCATGATAAAACAAATATATTTATATAGAAATGTATGATGATTATAATTTTACAAATGAGAGCTCACTTATATACCTAGGCAGGTGCCCCTTCATGAACGGACATGACCTTAGGGACGTGTCTTTTCATTAATTAATTATTATTTAATTAACTATTGTTATGATTTTTATTTATATTATTTTTACATATATTTAATAACATTGTCTTCTCCCTTAGAAAAGTTTTGTCCTCAAAGTTTATTATTTATAAGGCATATCATCTATTTCTGTGTCTTGTAATCTATTTGTATCTTTTGGAGTTCTTCGAGTTGTCATCTTTAATGATACAAGATGATAAGATCTTCTGAGTGATAAATAAAATTTTTGAACTAAAAAGGGATTTGACCATCCTAAATCAATCTTCTAAGGAATATTGGGGTTATTGGAAACTTGTGATAAATTGTTATTGCAAGACTCGATTGTGTAGACATCAGTATTCTTTGAAACATAAGTCTGTTGTTTTTGTTATGAGTGATACAAATACACAAACTCATTGAGATGTCTAATTTTTTGATTTGGATGTCGATAAGGATTACTTGTCATTTGATCTTGCCTTAATCTATTTGTAGTGATTTTTTGGTTTATTGGAGGCATCTTATTTTTTCAGGTACAAAGGTCGCTTGATTAATTAAAAGATCTTCACTTGAATAAATATCTTTTGGATTAATCACATCATTAGGATCTGGTCGACGTTTCGAACAATCTAATGTGGTTCATCCTTAGGTCAAAGTGAAAAAAGAAGATCGATCTAACAGAATAAATAGTGAGGATGCATCATTGCTCGGAAATAGCCAATAAAAACTCGTCGTTGAAAACTAGTCATTAAAAACTAACCGTTGAAAACTAGTCGTTGAAGACTAGCCTTTAATTAGAAAGCTAGTTTAGAAAATTTAATTTCAACTTATTATTTATAAAAATTATCAATTTTATAATAGTTTAATTAAAAGAGGGTTTATTAGTTTATTATGTAATTAATTTTATTTTAATAAAAGTTATTTTAAAAACCCTAAATCCTATATCAAGAAAAAGTTATAAGAAAATATAAAGGAAAAACCTATTAAAAAAAGGATTGTATAATATTGTAATATATAAATTATTATTATAATAAGGTTTTCAATTTAAAATTTTTATTTTATTATAATAAAAGTTTATAACAAAGTCTTATTTATATATTGAGAATAAAATAAAATGAACTGTAACTAAAAAAAAGAGTAAAAAAAAGAAAAATAAAGACAAGGACCAAAACCCAAACACAGAAGGGCGAAATCATTTAGAGAGGGTTGGAGTCCAACTCCTACTCAATTTTCACCCATCGTCCCTATTGAGATTCTTAGCATGCTTCTCAATCTCAATGGCTTCCCTGAGCTTCCTATGGTGGAAGTGACCAACCCTCGCAATAACTATGGAGTCCTCAATGCAAACATGGTGACACGATTTTTTCGTATGCTCGGTGAGAGCTAAAGTGCGAGATCGATTGTGCCTGATGTCCGCCACATGCTCCTGGATTCTCTATCCAATAGACCGACCAGTTTCACCAATATAGGGAGAACCACATGAACAAGGAACCAGATAAACACCCTTCATGTCCTTAGGGTCAATAGGGTCTTTTACGAAACCCATACCTTATTGACCTTAAGGACATGAAGGGTGTTTATCTGGTTCCTTGTTCTTATGGCTCTCCCTATATTGGGGAAACATGTCGGTCTATTAGACATAGAATCTAGGAGCATGCAGTGGACATCAGGCACAATTGATCCCGCACTTCAGCTCTAGACGAGCATGCGGAAAAATCATGTCACCATGTTTGCATTGTGGACTCCATCGTTATTGTGAGGGTTGGTCACTTCCACCATAGGAAGCTCAGGGAAGCCATTGAGATTGAGAGGCTTGCTGTAATATTCCCTCTCTTGATCCAGTCAAAGTGTACAGAATCGATCCATGGTACTTACTGTGGTATTTTCCCATGGTATTGGCCCATGGTATTTGTTGTTGGTTTCCGAGAAAAATAATCAAATAAGGTCTCTATAAAGTCCATCAAGGCTATAAAAGGGGAGAGAAGCTAGGCATTTAGATTCATTCCGGTTTTATCTATCTTATTGTGTTTGGGTTGAGAACTTGGACTGGCCAGTTCTAACATTGATCCTGGGATGAAAACCTCGTGGTGAATTTGTCTGGTGGATCCATCCAAGTTCCACGATTGTGCTTCAGTGTTTGTTTTATGTTTTAAGGAGCAGCCAAGCATGCCATCTGCAGGAGCTCAAATTTATTGTATTGGCATGTATTCTATTTTCAACTAATAATATAAATAAAAGGTTGCATTTCCAGATCTCGTCTACTTTCATGGTTTTTACTGAATGTAATTTTATTAAGAACACTAGAATGTGCTAGATCTGACTAAATTATTAAGGTTTGGGATCTTACAGTGGTATCAGAGCTGTGAATCCTGCCAGCCTGAGGGTTTTATGTAGGGATCTTCGGTGAGATTTCTTCTCACCCTAAGCCTGCATCTTCCAGCTTCGGTGGTATTTGATATCACTCTAGTTGATTTCCTATTTTTTACGTCTTTTAAGGTTAGGAAGGATGAGTAGTTTTGTAACCGGAGAAGAATATGGATATGGAGTACTCTTTATAGCTATAACTATAGCAGCTATTTTGGTCTCAAATCAGTTACAGATCAGTCATTCCAAATTTGTCCATTGCTATTTGTTATTTGGTCTTAAATAAAGATCGCTCTTAAAAAAAAATAAAAAAAATAAATCGAGTGTGAGAAATATTTTGGGAAATATATATATATATATATATATATATATATATATATAGGCTTTGACTCCTTGATTGTTACATTGGATTATTTTCACTACTATTATTATTTGTAGGTGATTGATTTCCTTATGGAGGCAGAAGATTCAAGTCGAATTCTCAAAAGGATTTAAATCAGTTTTATTGAAGAAATCCGAGGAGAGAAGAAAAAGTGTTAAGATCCATTGATGCCAAACTACAATGTCATCATTTTACTTTTGGAAATTCCAGAAGAATCAACATAATGATAAATCACTCAATTCTATGGGCTACAATACTTCTATGGATCACAGATGGAAACAACATACAAATCAGAAGCAAGAGAAGAACACCAGGCCTTTCTCTCGAAAGGTCCATGTTATCCTTCAGCAGTCAAAAGATATCTGGAAGGAAGATGTAACAAGCAAGTGTCTCTTCGAACTTGGATCCAAATTGCAGGATACAAAGTTAGAAGATGTCCTCCTACAGCTAGACACATTAAATATCGCTTTGAGCTTGATAGATAAATCATAATGGGAAGGGTCAAGTTGGGCCTTGAAGCCATCCATGTTTGCTTTGATACAACCTAGGTTCTTGGAGCATTCTTATGAAAAGGTTAGACTCATAGTCGCCTCTTGTCTCAGTAAAATCAGAACCTTAATAGCACTGCTACTGCCCTACAATGATGATATCATGAGGAGGAATTTTAGGGTAATGGTAGAAGCACTCCAAGGGTTGGACAACACCACCCTTATTACTTTTTTTCAAAAGCGCACAATTTTGGAACGCATGGTGAAATTCAGATTTGGTATACTTATGCTGGATCTAGAGTGTGATGATTTAATCCTTCATATGCTCCAATACTTCTGCACTGGAATCACAACGTCTCATCCAAACTTCATCAAAACAGACATGCTAAAGATCATGTCTCCGATCTTAGGATAAGATAGGGCCATTTGTGAACAATTGAGATCCAAATTGTTGGCCATTTGGAGGAAGGAGATAATTGTATCACCTGTTGCTTATGAACTAGCTGAGGGGTTGATCAAACAGAGCATCAAACTACTTAGAAAGAAGTTAACGAAGGAGGAACTAACAAAGATTTGTGGAGACAACAAGAATGAACTAAGGAGGAAAGGCTTATGCTTTGTATGCAAGGGAGTTTGGGCACTTGACCATTCATGTCCAGATGATAAGGAGGCGACAAGGATAGAAAAATTAGAGACTTCTTCAGATCATGGGGATTCATCCATAGATGGGTTTGTTGGTTTTCAGAAGAGGACCTATGAAGGATTTGAGCAGTCAAGTACAAATGGTGAGCAGCAACACCATGCTCTTCAGAGAAACTTGCAGGACAAAATGATTAGTCAGCTTGACAAAGTACATGATGAAAGGAAGGATGCAATTCCTCCTGATGATGTGGTATTTGAATCTATAAATACAACGGAGGACATCCATAAAGAGTATGGGCAATCAGGTATAGACAGCAGTCCACTAGTACATCCATGTTTGACAACCAGAGAGGGTGGACAACTTATCCTCACATGTAAAGAGGTCCAGGACGAATACACCCAAGGAGAATCAAATGAGCCAGTAGTAATGAACCGATATGATGGGCATGATCATGCAAGCCAACATGACAAACATAATGTGCAAAATGAACCATTCCTAGAGAGTTGGTCAAAGGTTCAAGTTGAAGCTGTGGTCATGGGGCATCCGGTGCAATCAAATACAACGACATTCAGTAGGGCACTAGAATTGCCAGTGAAAGACTTTTGGGAAAGGATCATGCATTTCAAGACAGAACTTATGTTGTTGAAGCAAAGAGTTTGGACAGTCCAAGACACTGTCTTACAGGAGAATAGAAAAATTGAGGAACTCATTGGGGTATGTGTCAAATGATCGACCAAGCTGTCTAGTATTGAGGAACAACTCAAGTCCCTCACAAGGCCGCATGAGGAGTACAATTGGGAGTTTCATAGCAGCACTCTACAGGAATACATAGATAAGGCTTGCAACACCAAAAACCCACCTTTATACATTGAGAAGAGCAGGGCAGAGTTCTCCAAATACATCATGTTGGGTAACCAAGTAGAGCAACATGAATCGAGCATCGAACAACATCAACATAGTAGATTTGCAGATATTCATTCTTTCCCAAGTATAGATTGGCGAGAGATTATGAGTTGGTATTCTATTGATGGGTTGATTATTTGGAGGATACCCATAGCCAAGAGAAAATTACAGCTTGGACCATTTGGTGTGGGCAGCGATGGAGAGTTGAAATGGTACCATAACCCACAAGTCCTAGGATTTAGGTGGCATTGGGATCCAGGAGAATCCATTGGGGGTAGTATTGGCCAAAGGATTGTTTGGGATCCGGGTATCGAATCCATTCAAGACCATTCAACGGAGGTACAATCAGGTTGTACGGGATCACAGTATCAATGTACAAATAGCCACGGTGTGTGGATAAAGTGGATCACTTGAGGGCCAATGACTGGGGGCGGAGGATTTGTAATATTCCATTTCTTGATCCGATCCAAGTAAGACCAGAAAATCGATCCATGGTATAACATGGTATTATTGCAGTATTTTGTAAGCAGTTTAAAGTGAAAAATAATAAAATAAGGTCTCTAGAAATTCCATCAATGCTATAAAAGGGGAGGAGAGAAGCTAGGCATTTAGATTCATTGGTTTTATCTATCTTATTGTGTTTGGAGTTGAGAACTTGGATTGGCGATTCTAACATTGATCCCGGAGGAAAACCCCATGGTGAATTTGTGCGGTGGATCCATCCGGGGTCCACGATTGTGCTTCGGTGTTTGTTTCTTGTTTTAAGGAGCGGCCAAGCATGCCATCTGCGGGGGCTCAAATTCTTTGTATGGGCATGTATTCTGTTTTCAGCTAATAATATAAATAAAAGGTTGCATTTCGAGATCCGTCTATGTTTTTGGTTTACTTAAGTAATATTGATAGAGAACACTATGAACACTACAATGTGCTAGATATGACTAAATTATTAAGGTTTGGGATCTTACACCTTGCTAAGAATCTCAATAAGGATGATGGGCAAAAATTGAGTAGGAGTTGGACTCCAACCCTCTCTGAATGATTTTTCCCTTTTGTGTTTGGGTTTTGGTCATTGTCTTTATTTTCCCTTTTTCTACTCTTTTTATTTTTATTTTTAAGCTACAGTTCATTTTATTTTATTCTCGATATATAAATAAGACTTTGTTATAAACTTTTATTATAATAAAATAAAATTTTTAAATTGAAAACCTTATAATAATAATAATAATTTATATATTATAATATTATACAACCCTCTTTTTAATAAGTTTTTCCTTTATATTTTCTTATGACTTTTTCTTCATTTAGGACTTAGCGTTTTTAAAATAACTTTTATTAAAATAAAATTAATTACATAATAAACTAATAAACCATCTTTTAATTAAACTATTACAATATTTGTAATTTTTATAAATAATAAATTGAAATTAAATTTTCTAAATTAACTTTCTAGTTAAAGGCTAGTTTTTAATGACTAGTTTTCAACGGCAACAACTAGTTTTCAACGACTAGTTTTTAATAGCTAGTTTTTATCAGCTATTTCCGAGCAATGATGCATCTTCACTATTTATTTTGTTAGATCGGTTTTCTTTTTTTCACCTTGTCTTGAGGATGAACCACATTAGATGGTTCAAAATGTCGACCAGATCCTAATGATGTGATTAATCCGAAAGACATTTATCTAAATTATGGATCATAAAAGTCTTAGATTTAACATCTTCACTTGAAATTTCCATTGTTTACACTGCAACTTCTGTGTACATCCTCACTTCAATTGGTTTATCCTCTCCTTGAGTTGTAATGTTGACTAGATCGGTATTCATTCCTTTTTATTCAAACTGAACTGTTACCTCTGAAGACTTTGATGCAATTTTAAATAATTTGTTCTAACTTGTCTTTTACCGACTTCTTGTCACTTTTAGCTTCTTTATTTTCTGTAAGAATTTTTTGATTATGATTTGTTAGATGTGAAAGTTATTTGTTTTATGAATTGTTGATTTATCCTTAGTATCTCTCTCCTCATCTTTTAAAACTATGATTTGTTATGATAATCAATGGTTAAGGTTTTTTAAGCACACATTTTCTTCTTCTTTCTGTGATAGATCCTCATTGAATTTCTTCTCGACACTTTCCTTTTCTTCTTCTAATTTTTTCTTTCTTTCTTTGGACTTCTTGACTTTCACAAGTAATTTTTGGTTTTGATTGCTTAGATGCAAAATTTCCTCATCATTTTCTGTTAATTTTTAGTAAAACACGCCTTCAATATCCTTATCTCCTTTTTTGTGATACCTTGATTTTTTGTTTGAGTTTTGCAATTTTTTCCTCTAGTCCTTTCATTTGCATCTGCTCATTACCTTGACATTATTCGGTATTAATTAATTTTCCACATATTGGACAACATAATTTGCAATTTTTATGAATCCACAAATATTCACTGTACGTTTAACAAAATGGACATTTAGTGCAAAATGTTGAGTTAAGAAATCATCTTTCGTTCTTTCCTGAATTCCTTTTCAAATTATAAAATTTCAAAATATTTTATTACAACTTCTTCAATAATTTTTTTAATTTTTAATTTTTAATAAATAATACCTTAATTTGTCCACAGGATCTTGGATAGACGGTGATATTTTCTCTATTAAGACACTCCTTGATGTGAAGTCACTAGTTAAATTCCCCACCTCGGTCGGGGTGATATATTGGACATGATGAAAATGTAGTCTCGCCAAGCTTACCAAAAATAAATAATACCTTATTTTTAAAAGTTATTTAATAACCTTTGTTTTACCCTCTCTTTTTTTAATTTCTATTATTGTTATTATTTTATAAATCACTTCTTCCTTTTCTTTTCTTTTCTTTTTTTCTCATAATTTCCTTTTTCAATATATTCAAATCCCTTAGATTAATTAAAACCTTAGATTGTAATATTTCTTGCTCTTGTATTTTGATGGAATCAATGCTTGAATAGAAAAAACCATAACGATTAATGGTATGGTGGTTCATGTTTCTCTACAAACTTGAAATTTTGAACCTGATTTTCTTCGCAGCTTGGTTGTGGCAGTGGTCAACCCTTTATTCGTATCTTGTACACTAATTCCTTACAGTCGACTTATTCTTTTTGCACAATGGTTATTGGCACAATGATTTAGATTGAGGAAATTTTCAAAAGATGTATAATGCAACAATTGTTGCCACATTAAGTATCCTCGTGCATTACCTCACAAATTTAACAATGGATTTGGTGGTAGATGAGTGTTTGTATGACGATGGTGATGGTTATGTAGCTATATCTGCAATGGACTGTACACACGAAAATTTTACTATCTTCAAGACAATGCTGGAGAGATTATTTCAGAAAGAGAAAATTGGTTTCCAAAGCTTCAACAACCATGAGTTAACAAATATAATTCAAAGGGCACTTCAGAAGTGAAAAAGAGCAAAAAAATAGGAAATCAGAATCAAATTTTTTTCCTATAAATGCTTGGTTTGATGAGGAACGCAAAATGGATAGGAGAAGATGAATGTAAAGTGTTATATGCAGATAATAAAAAGGAAAAAAAATAAGTTCATGCAAACAAGGCAAGAAGAGCTAAAATATCTAGGCAAGAACAACCCAAAGATTTTTTGGCAGGAACTTCAACCAAGGAAAAAGAAAATCGAAAATAATATTACAGCCAATCAATGGTTTGAATATGCAAGACAACTCTATGAGAAAGAATCAGAGGCTAAGCTTCCCTTGGGGCTCAACACAACTACAAAGCTCTTCACATTATAGGAGGTGGAGATTGGAATTAAGAAGCTGAAAACAAGAAAGCAAAAATACTTGGTTGAACTTCAGGCAAAGTATCTAAAATGGGGAATGAACATTCTTTCACTGCACATCATGGAAATATACAACAACATCATTCAAAAAGGATTTCCAAGAGACTGGACAAATAGCCTAGAAATACCCTATTTAAAAGTGGAGACATTAATAATCCTTCCAATTATAGAACCATTAGATCAATCCTTTTCTTGCAAAGCTTTTTGGTAGCATGGTAGAAAATAGAATCAGTAAGTGGGCAGAAGTAAAATAAAATAGGTCAAAGGGACAAGCGGGTTTTAGTTCGAAGCATTTTACTGTGGATCACGACATCACGTTGAGACACACTATTGAAAATGTTTGGGGGGATAATGAAGAAGTATTAAGTTGTTTTGTTGACTTCAAAAAGGCATTTGACACAATCCCTAGAGATAAGTTGTGGCGTAGAATGGAAGAACTTGAAATTCCTTTGCATTATGGAGTTGCTGTCCATAAACTTTATGAAGAGGCGAAAGTCAAAATTAGAACCTCAGTGGGTATTTCAAAAATCTCTAGAAGTGACATTGGAGTCAAGCAAGGTTGCCCTCTATCCCCTACTATTTTTGGTTTATATTGATAAACTAGAAGTGTGGCTAAATTTTAAAGGTAGGGATGGTGTTCGATTGGGGCAATTTGTGATAAAACTTCTTTTATATGCTGATGATGTTGTATTGATTTCTAAATCGGCTCATGGAATGCAAATGCACCTATATTCCCTTGAGAAATTTTGTAGAGAATTAGGGATGCAAGTCAATATTAGCAAGACCAAGATAATGATTTTCTCTAATAAAAGGAAGTAGAGTCAACATACGTTCTTCTTTGAAGGAAACATTCTTGAAGAAGTAAATGAGTACAGATACCTCGGGATTGATTTCAACAATAAACTTAATTGGGAGGACTGGAGAAAGAAGAGAATCTTAGGATGGTGGAAAGCATTATATGCTCTTCAAAACATATGTAGAGAGGCAGAGTTGTGGGATGAATATTTCAGAAATTTCTGCTTTTGGAGATGCTGAACTTATTATTCAACAAATCATAAATGTTTATCAAACTAAGCATCCCAGACTCAAATATTACCGGAATGCAGTATGGAGCATTGTAGAAGACTCATTACTAGTTTTTAACATTTCTTTTGTTCCAAGAGAAATAATATTTTGGTTGACTCACTTTTTATTTCAGCAAGCTCATTTAAGATTCCAATACCTATAAAGCTAAAATATGAAGTGGAAGTGAGGTTCAGACCTGGCATTCTTGATAATGTCAAGCATTGGAAAGTTTTTGAATATGATCAAGATATCGGAAGATTCGTTGAAGCTGTTGAAGAGTTTGATGTCCTTAACGTTGATCAAGATGAAGATCTCATGAAGGATGATGCTGATTTGTAAGATACCAAAAATATGCAAAAACATATTGCTGATGAGCCTATCATTCATTTTCCTTCCAATCACATTCCCAAGGGGTTAATCCCACTCGAGAAGCTCTTTGATCAAAATGATGTCTCATTCAAACCACAATTGGCTGAAACAGAAGCAGAATTGGAAGATTTCAATTTGGGCACAGAAAAAGAACCGAGGTATGTGAATTTCTCAAAAGCTTTATCAGAAGAAATAAAGGTTGAATACCATAAGCTAGTTTGTGAATTTGTTGATTTTTTTTCCTAGAAATATGAAGATCTTAAGACATATGATACAACTACATTGAGCATAGGATACCATTGAAGGATGGTACTAAACCATTCAAGCATAAATTAAGGCAAATCAATCCACTATTGTTACCAATGATGGAGAAGGAAGTGAAATTTTTTTTTGATGCTAAAATCACCATTACATTTAGATACTCAGATTGGGTTGCTAATCTAGTTCCAATAAGAAAGAAAAGTGGTGAAGTCTGTCTATGTGTAGATTTCATAAATCTTAAAAAATGCTCTGAGAAAGCTAACTATCCTTTGCCAAAGATGGAACATATTCTTCAAAAGGTAACTGGTCCAAACAAAATTTCCATGTTAGATGGGTTCTACAAGTTCTCGAGGACAGATTTAATAAGTACAATTTGACCTACCCGAGAGAGCCATCTGTGTTGTCAAGCATTTAGCCTCTTATCTATCTTTGCAATCAACCAGGTCCAATCAGCAACTGTGTAATTGACTGGTTTGAGATGAAACCCTAGGTATTTTAAACCATCCTCAAATCTAACCGAACTGAAGCAAAACCGCTGTAGAGAAAAGTGAGTCTCATGTGGAGAGCATCCATGAATGGTAATAGTAGATTTGAAGTTATTACAAGACATACATATTTATTTTCAGAACGATTGAAGTATAGAGTTGAAAAAATTATGTCACCTAGGGAGCCATTGAGAAATATAATGACATTGCCAAAAATAACAGATGTGTCAATATGTAGTTTTCAGAGATTTTGATACCTTTCAGCTTGCCCCTTTCCCTTTCATCAACCAGCCACTTTCTTAGACCTTCCATGACAAGTAGGAAAGGTAGAGGGGAAAGTGGGCATCCCTGTCTAAGGCCCCTCTCTGCATGGAAGAAGTTTGTTGTTGCACCATTGATGAGAACACTATAGGAGGCAGAGGTGATGCAACACATGATCCAGTTTATAACTTCTATTGGGAAGCGAAGGTGAGTGAGGAGCATTATGATATAGAGCCACCTGGTATGATTGAAAGATTTTTCAAGGTCAATCTTAATGATCATGTCTTTAATATTATTAGTGTGTATAGAGTGGATTCCATCCTGTGCAACCCCAATAGCTTCATGAATCTGTCTGTTTTACAGGAAAGCAAATTGTTTAGGGGAGATATGTTTAGATAGAATGGGATTGAGTCTGCTGGAAATAATTTTGGTAATGATTTTGTAAATGAAGTTACACAGGGAAATAGAGTGAAAGTCCTTAAAAGAGGAGGGGTGGTCAGACTTGGGGATGAGGGCAATGAAGGTAGAGTTAAATGCATCATATAGGCGACCTGTACTCCAAGTTTCTTCCACCACCTCCAGAAGCTCTTGTTCCAGTAGATCAAAGAAAGCAAGGTAGAACTCAACTAACCATCCATCAGGGCCAAGACTCTTGTCCTTCTTGAACCATTTTAGAATAGCCTCCAACTCTCCCATAGTGACTGGATTGAAAAGTTCCTCTACAGAGTCCTAGTCCACATACCATGGGAAAAATCCAGCTACCTTGATTGTTTTTTCCAGCGTGACATCTTGAGGGGCTTTGTAGAGGTTTATGAAGTGTGAAGTGCCTAGGTTGGCCAGATGTTCAAAGGATGTAGTAGGAGTGTGATCCACATTTTCAAGTTCCCAGATGGTATTGATGGCCCGTCTACCTCTGGAAAATTGCTGAAATAATTTAGTATTTTCATCCCCTACTTTTAACCATATGGCCCGGCTTTTAAGTCTCCAAGATTCGTCCCTATCTTTGAGGATTTTAAGGCAGTCAGATTCCAATTTGATGAGGTAATATTTGGCAGCATCAGATGAAAACCCACCATTATTGGGATCCTCAAGTTGTGTAATCTCCCTCTCAATCTTTGCAAGCTCATGGTCAATCTATCTTCTCTTGTCCTTTTCCCATTCGATAGACATTCTCTTAATAAGGTGTAATTTATGGGAAAAGGAGGTAGAGCAGATGTTTTTAGGATGATTCAGAGCACATGTCCAAGCCTAATTAATCATCCTAACATAATATTCATCTTGTACCCAAACTGAGCATAAATTTAAGGGAGAGGCATGCTTGTGGGATTATCCAAAGATCTCAAGGTAAATGCGTGAGTGATCTAAAATGCCCCCTGATCCAACCCATTGTCTGTAATAAACCAAGTGATGTAGCAATTCCTCCTTGATAAGGAATCTATCAAGTCTGTGGGCAATCATAGCTTCACCA
The DNA here is from genome assembly GCA_034641835.2 of Pinus albicaulis. Taxonomy (NCBI): domain Eukaryota; kingdom Viridiplantae; phylum Streptophyta; class Pinopsida; order Pinales; family Pinaceae; genus Pinus; species Pinus albicaulis. The sequence goes on from JAXQQM020062326.1 coordinate 51,430, forward strand.
ATATGCCGGCTGTGCCAA
>JAXQQM020061359.1:0-47922 GCA_034641835.2 Pinus albicaulis
GAAAATTGCAGCGGGAGCTTAGTCTCTTTCGGAAACTAAAATAACTGAAAAAAACGCGAAAATGGCTTAAAAACAAGTCAAAAAGGGTTTTTGTCGTTTTCGAGGTGATGACGTCATTTGACGTATGGGGTGACGTAAGGGAGTGGGGCCGGCGGTATGCGGTAGGCGGTAAGCGGTAAGCCCGCACCGCTTTTGGACGAGGGCGGCAAAAAACGCGATGGCAGCGATTCCACAGGACGCTTGCCACGTGGAATGCTGAATAGTCAAAAACCGCCCACTCCCCGCTGGCTAAATAACTCACACGGGATGGGCAGCGGGATTGATCGGGACCGTTGATTAAAGGAGGGATGATCTGATGGCTGAAAAGGATGGGAACTTGTGCGGCTTCAAAGGTGGGCCCGTCGGGGTTTGAAAAGGTTTTAACGTGTAATCTAATCACCCCGGGGAGAAGTTAATAGGCGGGAATGGTTGTTAATTAGTCCAAATGACTAATTAACCTCGTGAATTTATGAAATGGATCGTGGCGGAGTTTGGCCATGTGGAATGCCACGTGGACAGAACACGGTGGCATAAACTTCCGCGGAGTTTTATTAATATGTTTTGATATTAAACACACTTGTCGCATGTCTAAAGGTTTTTTGTATATTTTTTATTATACGATGAATAAATTAATATAATCAATTCATCATAGGGGCGGAATGTATATATAAGGCTATAGTTTTTACCAAAGGGCTTTATAAAGCGAGGTATTTATTTTAAATGTGCGGGACTATATATACTTTGGTAAAACATTATAATAAGAGGGTTTTGGGGATATTTATTAGAAAAGGGAGTTATATACATAGGAAAAGGGATTTCACTAGGGAATTAATATAATAAAGTTAAATGTTAATATGATAAAGGACAAGGAAAATCAAAACACCTTTGTACATCTAAGAAAGTGAAAATTTATGAAGTAAATTGCACATTTTATCTTCAACACTTAAACTTAGAATAACAAGTTGTTTTGAGGAATTTTGTGGAATGTTGCATCAGTTTTCCTAAGTAAAATAGGATTTTACTTAGGAAAAGTTAAAGATGGAAGATAATCTATGATGGATTATTTTAAGTGCTTAGGTCTTTTTGATCATTAGGCCGAGGGTCCGGTCCCTCCAGAAGTCAAGGAAATGCCTTGAGCCCCTTTGATCTCCAATTACCTTAGTAATTTTGGGGAAATTAGTAAAACTCTTGAGGGGGAAAAATGATGGGGGAGGTTAATGAATTTGACTTTGCTTGCTGTGATTTTCCAGTGTATTTCCTGCTTTAGTACTTGTGATGAAAGTAAATGATTAACCAACACTTTGCAGCACCATTCATCAGATAACACTTTGCAGCACCATCTACCTACCCTATCTACTTAACACTACCAGGTTCTCTTCTTTATTAGGGTGCATTTAGACTTGCAAACCCTGATCAATCTTTTCTTTTTACATGATGAATCTATCTATTTCTACCCTTATTACATCCAAGGGCTCAGATTAAACTATTGAGCACCTTTTATTCACTCTACCTAGCTACTTATCTGCCAAGATTAAATTGTTTGGCTAGATATTTATTCTCTAATCTATAACATGAAATTGAAATATGACTAAGCCAAGTTTAAACAGTTTGACTTATTCATGAATTGTGGCAAAAGTTTCACAAGTTGCACACAATTGATTTATTACAACAGAGTAAAAAGTAGTGGCATTTGGATTTGCACACTTTCCTTGGTCTATTTTTTGCTTGGGGTTCATTTCTTTCTCTTTTTGACCATTTTTATTCTTTTTACCCTTTGATCTTTCTTTTAGGGTATACCCTCTTTACATTTTTTAAATTTTTGATTTTTTTTTGGTTTTTTAAGAATATGGAACACCTTTGCTTAAGTAAGAAGGTTTGAACATATTCCACACTTCCATCAAGACAATCATGAAAGATGAAACCTATTGATATAGGAGGCTAACACTGGCTCCACTTGGGGATGGCTTTTCCTTGTGGAAAGTCAAGAACAGCAGGTCAGATGCCTCAACATGTCTTCAAACTGAAAGTAAGGAATTTTCCTTCTTCTGGTAGCTTTATTTTACATATGATAGTAAAACTTTTTGGAACTTAGGGCCTTCACTTCGGGCTTCAATTCCAAGAAGTCACCATCCAATCCAAACTGCAGTAACAAAAATAAAACAAGCAAACAATATATTATGTACAAGTTAGAAACATTTAAACATTCTAGTAAATTGGATCAAAATAATGCTTAAGCATTCGACCATTGACTGGTCCTTCTTCAACTTCTCAATTGTCCAAGTCCTTCAAAAAGTAAGTGTTGTTTCCCTGCAAGGCATGAATGATATAAGGCCCTTTCCACAAGAAATCAAACTTCCCATGTTTTCCTTTTTCTTCTCTTCTAGAATCCCATCTTAGGACCTTGTCCCCTAACTGAAAATCCTCTGCTTTAGTCCTTTTATCAAACATTTTCTTTAGCTTTTCCCGTAAGACTTGTGATCTTTGGTATACCTCTTCTCTGGTTTGTTGCAGGTGGATTGTTTGATTAATTCTTCTTTGAATGTCATTTGGCTCCACTTGAGCCTCTTGAAGTAATTTCATGACAGGGATTCCTAAAGATGAAGGGAATCTTGCTTCCAGACCATAAACTAACTCATAAGGACTAGTCCCAATGGATTTCTTGGTTGTAAGTCTGTCTGCCCATAATGCATAGGTCAGTTTCTTATGCCAGTTCTTTTTATTCTCCTCCAACAATTTCTTAATGATATTGATTAAACTCTTATTGGAGGATTCTGCTAGTCCATTACCCTGGGGGTAATAGGCTGTTGAATGGCCTAAAGTAATATGATATTTATGGCAGAAATTAATCATTTTCTTTGATTTAAATGCAGCAGCATTGTCTGTTATAATCTTTTCTGGACATCCAAATCTTGAAAGTATGTTGTTTTCAAGAAACCCTATGATTACAGAATCATTGGACTGTCTACATGGGATGGCTTCAATCCATTTGGTGAAATAGTCTGTAGCAGTTAAAATCCATCTATGTTGCCCTGAAGAAGGGGGGTGAATCTCTCCAATAAAATCTAATCCCCATTGTTGAAAGGGTCTTTCTGTGGATATTGGTTTTAAAGGCAGAGGTAACAACTTTCTTTTACCCTCAAATATTTGACATTTGTGACAGCTTGTTACAAATTTCTTTACATCAGAAAATAATGTGGGCCAGTAAAAACCAGCCCTTAAGATCTTGTCTGCAGTAGATTTCCAGTAGAGATGTCCTCCACAATCTCCTGCATGAAATTCATTAAGCACTTTATCAGCTTCATCTTTTAAGAGACAATTCAATAAAATTCCTTCATGATTCTTCCAAAATAAAGTGCTATCTAAAATACACTATTTCAAAGATGTCATCTTTAAAAATCTTTGCTTAGTTCTGGACAACCCTGGAGGAGCTTGCAGGTTTAATAGAACATGAATTATATCAGTATACCAGGGTGAATCTAAGAAAGCTTGACTGATCTCGGGAGTCGCCATCTCCTGCTCGTTATCCAGTTCATTGATATCTAAGGCTTGGCAATTGGTTTCTGTCATAAGTTGTGCTAAGCCTTGGCCTTTTATCAGTTTGGTTGGCTTGATTTCAATATCATATTCCAAAATGGTAGCTATCCACTTACCTCGTTTACCCTCAATGCCATCTTGAGTCAAAATATCTTTAACTACTGCATTGGGCACATATGCTATCACATGAGAATATAATATGTAAACTCTAAAATCTTTGATTGCTTTTACCAATGCAAAAGCCTGTTTTTCCATAATATTGTACTTTAGAGGTGCATCCCTCAGTGCTTTACTAAATATTGCTATTGGCTTTTCACACCCTTGGTCATCTTTTTGAAGTAAAACAGCTGCAACAGTATGTTCAGAAGCAAATGAAAAAATAATAAAGTCTCTATCAAATTTAGGACTGGTAAGAACTGGTGTCCTTGTTAAAGCCATTTTAATTTCCTCGAATGATTGTTTGGCTTCTACAGTCCAGTCAATGCTTGAATCTTTCCTCAACATGTTAGCCAGTAATCTAAGTAACTCTGCTAGACTAGAAATAAATCTTCTCAAGAAGTTGATTTTTCCTATAAATGCTTGCAATTCTTTTATGTTTCTGGGGTGGGGTATTTGCAAAATTTCTTGAATTCTTTCTGGATCAATTCTAATGCCATCTTTAGAAATGATATGTCCTAAAAGCTTTCCTTCTTCTAAACCAAACAATGACTTCTTAGGGTTTAAAGAAATTCCATATTTTCTGCACTTTATAAATACTTGCCTTAGGTGATCTAAATGTTCTTGATCTGTTTTAGAGAAAACGGTCAAATCATCTAAGTAAATAACCAGAAAATCATGTATCTCTTTAGCAAAAGCAATGTCCATCGCTCTTTGAAAGGTAGCTCCTGCATTCTTGAGTCCAAATGGCATTTTGACATATTTAAACGTACCCCATGGTGTGGTAAATGTTGTTTTATCCTGATCATCAGGATGAACCAGAATCTGGTTGTACCCTGAAAATCCATCTAGTAGTGATATTCTCGAAGATCCCACTACCCTTTGCAAAATGTGATCCATTTTCGGTATAGGATAGTTGTCTTTTAAAGAAACTTTATTCAAATTCTTTAAATCAACACACAGTCTGATTTCTCCTGTCTTTTTTCTGGTTGGTACTAGGTTAGAAACCCATTCTGAAAATCTGATAGGAGCTATAATCCCTGCTTCAAACATTCTTTTGATTTCCTTTTCAATTGAGGGTAATAAAACAGGATTAATTCTCCTAAGCTTTGGTTTAAAAGGTTTCTGGTCTGGTTTCAAAGGTATAGTATGTTGAATGATGGATGTATCATAAGATTTGAGGTCTTCATAACTCCAAGCAAAGACATCCTGGAATTCTTTTAATAGTTCAACATATTTTACCTTCTGATCTTTTGGAAGAGATTTAGACAACTTAACAATTTTTGGATGTTCTAGTGTTCCTAAGTTGCATTCCTCCATATCGGCTTTAACAGGTTCCATTTTAGGTCTGAATGGAATATCATTTGAGTCGAATAGATCTTCCAAAGGTGTTAATCCTTTGGGTAATTGATTATCTTTTAAATTGATGATTTATGTCTCATCTATGATCTCATCAAATTCCATTTGTTTCAAATTTTGCATGTCTTTTTCAGTGAATGTGGTTGGATGCAGCATATGAATTGCATTTTCTCTTGAAATTTCCATTTTTTGTTCTTTTTCTTGATCAAATTTATCAGCAGTCATGTCTTCATCTATATTACAGTTAGAGAACTCATTCTGAAGTGTCAAAAAACTATTGATTTGATGGTTATTCACAAATACTTGCCAATTCAAAACATTGTCGGGTATTGCAGGCCTGTGTCTTATCTCAGCTGAAAACTGATGATTAGGATCAAAAGGCAACCTACATGTACTAGCAAACATTGCTAAACTGTGAGCATGCAAGTTTTGTTTCCTGGGAATCTTGGCAAGTTGGGCTTGTAGAAATGTGTTGAGAATCTCTACAACTGTCTCTCTGTATTGTTTCAGTCTCATGTCCTTTGTTGCACATTCTCCTTTAATCTGTTGGATAATTAGTTCAGAGTCGCCTATGATTGATACCCTAATGCCTCCTAACTTCTTGACATGTTTAAGCCCCAATAAAAGAGCTTCATACTCTGCCATGTTGTTAGTGCATTTGAAATTTAACCTATAAGCATGACCCTCTGCATGATTGTTTTCTACATTGTGTAACCAAATCCCAGCTCCTGCCCCTAGTCTGTTTACTGAGCCATCAAACTCTAAATGCCATAGAATTTCATGTTCATAATCTTCATCAATTGTTTTAAAGTGTTTCTTGACAGGAGCTAGTTGTTTAGTTTCTTCAGGTATTTCTTGATCATCTTGTGTTTCTTTGTTTTCAGAGATTTCTTCAATTTTAACAGTGGTTTTGTTTATGATTTCCATTTCTGGAGCTTCTATTTCAGTAGGAAGATCTGACTCAGCATTGTATAAAATAAAAGAATCCATGTCAGAATGTACAGAATAAACAGGGAAGTTTTCAGGCTTCTCTTGGCTACTCACTAAGTACTTCATCAAAGTTTCTCTATATAATCTTTTAGGCTGACCAAATACCGAAATAGTTGCATAAGACATGTCTAATTGAATAGATCCTCCAAGTTTAGCACCCCAAGACCTAGACAATAACATACCATATTTGGGTGGAATATCAGCACCTACTATGTCCATTAAAACAGACTTAGCAGGGTATTGGACCAAAGTGACACACAGATCTTTAATTAAACCTAAACATTTTACCTGACTGGAATCAAATGAAAACAAATCTTTGTATGGTCTAGTAATATCTAGATTCAATCTTTCCATTATTGCTTTTGGCATCAAATTGTGAGATGCTCCAGAATCAAGCATTGCATTATGGAGTATCTTGTCATGAACATTCAGGCTTACATAAAATGGAGGAGTTCCCCAACTTTCTGGTTTGCCATTAACCTCAGGGCCAAAAAGAAGTTTGGGTTGATCATCAAGAATATTTACTGAATCATCCAATCCAGTAATGTTAATGTTTAAAGACTTGGAAATCTGATTCCTATAGACATCATGTTTATCCAATTCTGATAAAGGAACAGCTATCTTGAGTTTGCCTATTTCAGCTTCTAGATTAAAGGGTTTTTCTGTTTGAGCTTTAGCGTTTTGCACAGTTGGATTTTCTCGGTTTACCGGATCTTCAATGTTTTTCTCTTTTTCATGAATGAAGTTTTGCTTTGAAGATGTTTCAGGACTAACTTCTACTGTTTCTTCTACAGTTCCTACTTGAGGAGATGTATTGGATTGCTGTTTGTCAATTGGTTGGTTGTCAGAGACATCTTCAATTATTGGATTTGAAAAACTAGGAGTTATCCTAGGCAAAATTTGTATTTGGGGAATGTTTTGTACAGTGGAAGTATTTTGTACAGGGGGAATGTTTTGTTTTCCTTTGACATTTTGTTTTGTGGTTTTCTGTTTATTTTTCTCTGGTACATCTATCCGTCTACTTCTCAAGTTGTATTGCTTATGAACCTCGTAGATTGCTGTGTCATAGCCTTCTTTGAAATCAAAAGTCTCACCTGAATGAGTGTGGAATGTTTCAAGGATATGATTCTCTTGATCATCCCGAGATAGGAAGACTTCTGGTTCATCTTTGTCCTCATTGACATTGTTTATTTCTACATCTTCTGTAGGTTCTTCTGAGGTTGAACCTTCAACAAAGTTTTCTTGGAAAGGTGGTCTAATGTTTTGATCAGGGACATTCTTTCCAACATTTTGGTTCAGATTCCTCCTAAAGTTTGGGTTTCTTGCAACATTCTGGTTATCAGTAGCAGACTTTCTTTCAATGGTTTCCACTCTATCACCTAATCTTCCCATACCTTTAATGATTACATCCAGCTTCTTTTCAAAAGCTGAAGGTTCTTCCTTCATAGGCATTCTTCTCTCTGCTCTTTCTCTGGCTCGTTTTTCTATCAGATTAGCTTCTACGCTCACCACTATGCTCTGCATTTCCTCTAGTGTTTGTGGAGCTCTTTCCCTAAGAGAATAAGCTATTTCAGAGTCAAAACCGTCTGGGAATTCGACCAACACGTTATTAGGTGGGGGTCTTAGATTCAGAGGAACTGCATGATATGATTCATTAAATCTAATGATGTAATCTGGTACGGTTTCATTTGGTCTTCTTGTTAATTTTTCAAATTCTGATAAGATCTGGAGAGGATCTTTCTTTTTCTCCCATCTGTTCAAAAATGCCCTATACAAAGCTTCTAGGTCAGCAATACTGTTCGGGGTGAGAGCCCTAAACCAAGTTCTAACTTCTCCAGTAAGACTTTGTACAAAAATTCTCACACGGATATCATCAGTATCAATCTCATAAAACTCAAAGTAATCTGTCATCCTTTTGGTGTGTTGTTGAGCTGTGTAGGTGCCTGATCCGTCAAAAGGTGTGATCTTACTTTGGTAGTCTGGTGGTAAAGCTGGAGGGTTGGCTGGTAATATTAAAGGGGCATATCGATTGGCCATTGGAAGATAAAGTGGAGTAACAAAAGTAGCCGGTCTAGTAGGAGGAGAAGGTGGTCTAAAGGGAGGAGATGGAGGTCTGACAGGTGTTTGAAAAGTGGCTGAGCTCGGAGATGCTTCAGTTATTACAGAAATGTTTGAGCTTTCTTCAAAGGCTTGCTCAGATTGAATGGAGTTATGAAATTCTCTGTCGAGGTGATGCGAAACAAATCTATATTGCAACTCTTCAAAGAACAAAGGATCTGGAATTAACCTAGATAATTCAGTCTCAGAGAAATTTATAAACAAAGATGTTTCAAATTGTGCATCAAAAAGAATGTCATCAATATAAATAATTTTCACAGGACAAGATGCAGATCTAGAAAGTGGTCTAGAACTACCTGTACTTTCCTGACTTCCTCTTTCAGAACTTTCTTGACTTCCTTGTCTTCTAAGAATCCTAGGAATCAGGTTTGGATTTTCAAAAATTGGTGGTGGATTAGGGTCAGGGTTTGACCTAGTATGTCGAATCCTTTCTGAAGCCAGTTTTCTTAGAATATGTGTTTTTGAATTTTGGGTTTTATTTGAAAAATAAATACAACTTCTACAAATTCTTTAAGAAATAATGATATGTGATTAAGATTTCCTCAAAGATCTGTTTAAACTAGAGAATTTGATTGAAAAATTTGAAACTAAGATTCAACTTATAAGCTAAATCAGAGATAGACTTGAAACAACATTTATTTACTTTTGCAATTGCATAGCAAAAGCAATTTCAAAGGCTTCCTGGCTGATTTTCAGACTCTGTCTGTAGATTATAAATCAAACAATAGTATCAATAAAATGATTCAGATCCCCAGTATGGTCGCCACTATGTTATCACTCAGGTTTTCCCAGAAGTTGTGTAAGAGGAAAGTATACCCGAGGTAACCACAAACCAACCTTTTAGATGCAGAATCTAGCCAATCTGCATCCAGAGAGGGCTCTCTCTTTATGATTTATCTTTTTTTTTTGAATGATTTTAGGCTAGTTATAGATTCAAAGTTTTGTTTTGGGGAAAATGGTGGAATCCACAAACTAAGGGCAAGGTTGAGGGCTTTCAGTCCATTGGGCTATGGAGTCTAAGGATGGCTTTACTGGATTTCTTTTCTAGACACAAGATGGTATTACAGGGCAAGATAGCTAGACAGAGAACAATCCTTAAAATTTAAAGTGGATGGATGGTCTTGAAGGGATGAAAGGCAACTAAGAATCTTTCACCATATTCAAGAGGAAGAAAAGAAATGATTACAAGCAAAGAGCAATGAAGGATTCTTTGTTACAGTAATCAACAATATTGAATCAGCAAAACATAAGCAATTAAGAATTCATGCTTATAACTAATCCAGAAGAAAACATCGAGAATAATCACATTTGAAAACAGAGTACAATTAAGCAAATTCTGTTTCAATCCTTTATGTAAACTATTCAGAAACGGATATGATGATAGCATAAACTAATATAAAATTTAAACACCAGGGTTGGAAAACTTATTGAACTGAAGTCCAACACATGAATCCTGCAACAAGTCCAGTGCTTCAAAACGTCATCCAGTAAGCCACAAGTAAATTTGTCCAAAAGCTCTTTATTCCGAAAACCTCAATGTTACAGCAGAGTAATAGAATCCACCCCAAACACTCTCTTTGGGGATTTATTTATACAAAAATAATCCTAACAATCTTACTCTATCCTAGCCAATAATTCAGGCTGAATTAAAGCGTATTTACAACAAACAAGAGACACATGGTCTCGAAAATAGAATAATGAGTAACGGCTGATGTGCTGTTCCTTTCTTCATGGACGTGCTAAGGATAAGTGCTCAAAATAGGGCTCTGTGCTGTCCTTTGCGTATTCCTTTGACTTGTTGAATACTTTTTCTTCTCACTGATACTCTTTAATCTTTCATCTGATACTCTTTCATCTGCATTTCTGTTTTTTACCATTTACTCAATAGTAAAGATAAACTTTTATCCTGACAACATTTTTTTACAAAATTTCCAGCATTTCCTTCCACCACTGATCATCTGGTATCATTGTTCTTCTGAGCTTCCTTAAAGTTTCATCGGCTTCAGTAAGTTTATAAAAAGTGGGCTCGTTTGGAAATAGATACTTTAACTCATGTTCCAGATGAAACAGATTTCTCACTTTTTCATAAATACTCTTCCCAGTTGGTACTGTAGGTTCTGATGAGCTAGTAGAACCTATACTAGTAGAACCTATACTAGTAGAACCTACAGCTGTATGTTTAGCATGAGCTTTGATTCTTTTCTCATAAGTTTCCAAGTCTACTATTTGATCCTCTGTTAGCATGGGACTTGGCAAATCACTGTCCAGCAGAGCTTGAAATTTTTCTCTGAAAACGTTGATGTCGACCAAAATATCATTACACTTTCTTTCTAGATTTTGCATGAAAGTTCTCTTTGTAAAAATTCTCTTTGCCTCCAAAACTACACCTGTTCTGTCATCAATTCCTAGCAATGCTAGCTGTTGTTTTGTTCTTGAATTCAAAAACTGAATGAGCTGCTGGGCTAGCTCTGGCTTACCTCTTAATTCATGTCTAGTTTTGTTTATTACCTCCTGGGCTATCTTGACTAACTCATTCTGTTCAAAAATAGCTTGAATGGAAGGCCAAATATCTCTTATTAAATTAATGATGTTGTCCCAAAGAATATCATTTATTTCATTCAGAGGCTTTTCGAGTGTAAGATCTTTTTGCAAAGCCTCAACCAATTTTTCCAACCTTTTTATTTCTCTGAGGTTGTCAGCAACTGTCTTTTTGGATGTGTCATATTTTCCCTCCAATTTTGTTAATTGTAATTTTGCTTCTTGGAGTTCTGTGACCTTTAGCTGCAAACTCTCCATCTGTTTAATTAAATCCTCAGAATTCAAATTAGAAATGTTTACCTGAGATGGTTGTTCCTGTTGTCCTGTAGTTGTAGTACCTGTTGTTGAAGTTTGCTTGATGATTTCCTGTTCCTGCAATGCTTTTTCCAACTCCTTTTCTGTTTCATTTAGTCGCTCCGTCAAATTCAAGAGCAACTCCATCATTTCTTCTTGTGAATTTCCTTTTATAATTTCCTGTGTCTGGGGGTGCCTCGAGGCTGGTATTTTCAGCTGTTTTCTGAGTGCAGCTATATCATCCTCTTTCTTTTTTATCAGTGCCTCAATACCTTTAGTGTCTTTGGGATTGTGACCCAAACCAATGATGATCTCTTCTAGAGACTTTATTCTATTGTCCTTGGCCTGTGAGGAGGCCCTTTCAATTTTCAATGTTGCAGCAATATTATTCAAGGAATCTTGTAGTGTTAAAGCTGCCATGGCTTTGTTGGTGAGAGTAGAATAAACCATTTCCCCTGTTTGTCTATGAAGCTCTATCTGATCCAAGGGATGGATATCCTTTGCTAACACTTCAAAATTTGTTCTGATGTAATCTGTTGCTGAAGTTGGCTTTGGGACTTTAGCTTTGAAGTGGCTCATTTGCATTTTACCTTGTGAAAGATCAAATGCTGACATTAACCTTTGCTGATTGTGAGGAGCCATCTTCATATACTGATCGTAGACCTTCATTTTCAATGGTTCATTCCTTGTTTTGATATTAATGAAGGTTTTCTTTATGTCTCCAGTATCTGTCTTGGGCGGTCTGAAAGAAGATACTTCAGTGCTCAGTTGCTTTTGTATCCCTTTCTGGCTTATATTTGTTTCACTTGCTGTACCTGTTTGCTGACTATCTTCCCTGCCATCATCAAATATTTCATCTATGATCTCTACATCTGGAGGTAGATCAGACTTGTGTTTTTAGCTTGATATACTTGTGGGGCTCCTTTTGAAGGTGTGGTATCTGGAGCTGACCTCTTTTTCCCTATTTCCACATTCAGTGGAGTTTGCATCTCTGGAGCTTGGGTTTGCTTTGCTGGTGTTTGAGAAGCTTTAAATTGTTCTGGTGTTTTGGAACTCTGTGATTTTTCTGCCATGACCAGGGTTTCAATGACCTGAACTATAGGTTCTTTTCCTTTACCTTTAGGCTCTGCTGCTACTGATGGGCTGTCTTCCTGTATAGCTTGTTGTAGAGTGGCTGTTGAAGATGTGCCAATATAGGGTAACTGCATTTGATCATATGTTTCTAGGTCAAATTTCTTCTCAGCATCTTTCATAAGTTTATTCAATTTGTCAGCTCCACTTCCCTCTTCAACAAGTGTTCCTTTAACCCATTCATCTTGATTTGCATACTATTCTATGTCAGGAATTCTGTGATGTATATAAGGAGATGACTTATTTTTTAACCTTCTTTCTCAAATGAAACCAAAGGGGTCATAAGGGACCCAACGGAAAGATGTCTGGAATTTTTTCTCTAATATAAGTTCAGCATCTCTTTCAGCTTCCCTAGAATTGCAAATGAAAGGACCTAACTGGCTTTTGATCCTTAACTGTGCTTTCTTCTTTACATTGCAGAAATGGATTACATCTGAGTTATTCATCTGTCTAAAGTATTCCAACGCAAAAATTCTCATTGGTACATATCTGGGTAACTTGAATGGATGTAATTCACATCCATAAATCCTGATGACTGTATGGTTTTGGTATAAGTACCAATCCCCAACTTTATAACTCTTTGAAAATTGCAGGGTCTTTCTAATCTCAGTACTAAGCCTGGGGGAGAAACTCCTGTTAACAAGGTTGTAGCAGGATGTACAAACTGATCAATGAATTCTGAATAAGAGTAGGGAGAATCAGAGGACAAATGAATGATGGGGGACCAAAAAATAACAGACCTGGGATTACCTTTAGCATCAAGTTTCTGAACAAGGAAAGGGAATTTGTCTGAGTGATAGAAAATTATGAGATGATAGATAACTGAGGAGTACTTGAAAACCTTTTCATCATCTAGCCTTAAAAATTGATCATGGATTTTGTTGGCAATGAAGGAAGCATAGTCATACTTAATCTCAGGAGGCTGCCCAGGGGTAAAGATAGATAGCAAAGCCAGAGTTATCTCGTCAACATACTCACCGGTATTGAATCCTAAGACAAAGGATATTACATTCACAATAAGCCTTCCCAATTGATTGAAAAAGTAAAAACCATAGGGGGGAGTCCCTTTTGGCTGATGCTCAGGTAACATGAAGTACTGACACATTGCTTTCAATTTCTCTGGAGTTAACAGTCTGGTTTTTTCAATTAGCCCTTCCATGGATAGAGGTGCTAATTCTTGTTCTGGCTCAAATTGTAACATAGCATTGATAGCCTGAGGTGTTATAGGGAACAAAACACTTTGATCAGGAGCTAATACAGCTCTTTGTGTGGGATCATAATTTGCATGACAGTAATGAATGATTTCAGGGAAAACGTGAACTGTAGGAATAAAATACCTTGGGAGATTGGATTCCCATAACCCTATAAGATCTTGCCCCTTTGAGTGTTCGTCTCTGCAGCGACAGAAGCTCAAACGGGGACTTTCATCAAAATGCAGGTCTTTTATTTGGAAATCTTCATCTATGAGAGGTAAATAGTCCAAATCTCGGTGAGGAGCATTCAAAGGAGTGACATTTAGAGCAGTTGGGGCCTCCATTTTGGTTCTTGTGGATTCAAAATGGAGGTTTCAGTTTTTCTTGCAGACCGGACGGGATATCTGACAAAAGAGGAAATTGGAACAAATGGCAGGTTTGGGAAGCAAATTCACAGGTCTTAAATCTTCAATGAGGACTCAGAGAGGACTTTTGACCACTTTTTCAGAGAAAAACACAGGAAACTAAGTTTAACTTGCAGTCGGGGCGCGGAATGATAAATACCTGTTTTTTAATGGAAACTGGTTCTTCAACATGTAATGAACAATGGCGGGGACGTTCTTCAATACTGGCGCAACGGAATTTCGGAGTAATTTGGTGTATTTAACACTTTGATCAGGAGCTAATACAGCTCTTTGTGTGGGATCATAATTTGCATGATAGTAATGAATGATTTCAGGGAAAACGTGGACTGTAGGAATAAAATACCTTGGGAGATTGGATTCCCACAACCCTATAAGATCTTGCCCCTTTGAGTGTTCGTCTCTGCAGCGACAGAAGCTCAAACGGGGACTTTCATCAAAATGCAGGACTTTAATTTGGAAATCTTCATCTACCAGGGGTAAATAGTCCAAATCTCGGTGAGGAGCATTCAATGGAGTGATATTTAGAGCTGTCGGGACCTCCATTTTGGTTCTTGTGGATTCAAAATGGAGGTTTTCGTTTTTTTCTTGCAGACCGGGCGGGATATCTGACAAAAGAGGAAATTGGAACAATTCGCAGGTTTGGGAAGCAAATTCACAGGTTTTAAATCTTTAATGAGGACTCAGAGAGGACACAGCCACTTTGAAGAAAAAGCTTGAAATAAACTAGCAAAGTGAGGAAGTAGCGGAATGATAAATACCTGTTTTCGGACGGAACTGGTTCTTTAACAGGTAATGAACAATGGCGGGGACGTTCTTCAATACTGGCGCAGCGGAATTTCGGAGTAATTTGGTGTATTTGCAATGAAATTTGAAAATTGCAGCGGGAGCTTAGTCTCTTTCGGAAACTAAAAATAACTGAAAAAACGCGAAAAATGGCTTAAAAACAAGTCAAAAGGGTTTTTGTCGTTTTCGAGGCGATGACGTCATTAGGGCGTACGGGGTGACGTAAGGAAGTGGGACCAGCGGTATGCGGTAAGCGGTAAGCGGTAAGCCCGCACCGCTTTTGGACGAGGGCGGTAAAAAACGCGATGGCAGCGATTCCACAGGACGCTTGCCACGTGGAATGCTGAATAGTCAAAAACCGCCCACTCCCCGCTGGCTAAATAACTCACACGGGATGGGCAGCGGGATTGATCGGGACCGTTGATTAAAGGAGGGATGATCTGACGGCTGAAAAGGATGGGAACTTGTGCGGCTTCAAAGGAGTGGGCCCACGGTCTCGAGGTTTAAAAGGTTTAACGTGTAGTGTCCTTTTTAGGGGGAGAAGGTGTAGGCGGGGAATGGTTATTTAATTAGTCAAATGTTAGTCAACCACATTGTCCATAAATAGATAAATGGCGGAGTTTGGCCATGTGGAATGCACGTGGATAGAGGCTTAGTGCCTCTGCCTCCCGCGGGAGTTTATTAATATCATTTTGATATTAAACACACTTGTATGTCTAAAGGTTTTTGTCCTATTTTTTATTACTCTGCAGATGAATAAATTAATATAATCAAATTCATCATAGGGGCCGAATGTATATATAAGGTTTATAGTTTTACCAAAAGGGCGGGATAGACGGGGTATTTATTTTAAATGTGCGGGACTATATATACTTTGGTAAAACATTATAATAAGAGGGTTTTGGGGATATTTATTAGAAAAGGGAGTTATATACATAGGAAAAGGGATTTCACTAGGGAATTAATATAATAAAGTTAAATGTTAATATGATAAAGGACAAGGAAAATCAAAACACCTTTGTACATCTAAGAAAGTGAAAATTTATGAAGTAAATTGCACATTTTATCTTCAACACTTAAACTTAGAATAACAAGTTGTTTTGAGGAATTTTGTGGAATGTTGCATCAGTTTCCTAAGTAAAATAGGATTTTACTTAGGAAAAGTTAAAGATAGAAGATAACAATGATGAATTATCTCAAGTGCTTAGGTCTTTTTGATCATTAGGCCGAGGGTCCGGTCCCTCCAGAAGTCAAGGAAATGCCTTGAGCCCCTTTGATCTCAAATTACCTTAGTACTTTTGGGGAAATTAGTAAAACTCTTGAGGGGGAAAATGATGAGGGAGGTTAATGAATTTGACTCTGCTTGCTGTGATTTTCCAGTGTATTTCCTGCTTTAGTACTTGTGATGAAAGTAAATGATTAACCAACACTTTGCAGCACCATTCATCAGATAACACTTTGCAGCACCATCTACCTACCCTATCTACTTAACACTACCATTTTGTCTTCTTTATTAGGGTGCATTTAGACTTGCAAACCCTTTTCAATCTTTTCTTTTTACATGATGAATCTATCTATTTCTACCCTTATTACATCCAAGGGCTCAGATTAAACTGTTGAGCACCTTTTTTTCACTCTACCTAGCTACTTATCTGCCAAGATTAAACTGTTTGGCTAGATATTTATTCTCTAATCTATAACATGAAATTGAAATATGACTAAGCCAAGTTTAAACAGTTTGACTTATTCATGAATTGTGGCAAAAATTTCACAAGCTGCGCACAATTAATTTATTACAACAGAGTAAAAAGTAGTGGCATTTGGATTTGCACACTTTCCTTGGTCTATTTTTTGCTTAGGGTTCATTTCTTTCTCTTTTTGACCATTTTTATTCTTTTTACCCTTTGATCTTTCTTTTAGGGTATACCCTCTTTACATTTTTTAAATTTTTTGATTTTTTGGTTTTTCAAGAATATGGAACACCTTTGCTCAAGTAGGAAGGTTTGAACATATTCCGCTATCAGACAATCATGAAAAGATGAAACCTATTGATATAGGAGGCTACTGCGTTATCCAGGATACGGCATGCATCCTCTTTTTTCCCAACCTCTTGTTTACCACACTGCTACTCAACCTCCTTTTTATCTGTATCCATAGCCTGGTGCTCTAGCTCCTCCAACATTAGCACCTCCTCCTCCCTTTCCTTCTCAACCCCCATAACAGCAACCACCACCCCCTCAGGGACAGGTGTATGCACAGTAGGGCGCGACTAATCCTCCTCCCTCAAAAAGGAAGAGGAAAGGCACTCAAAATCAAGCTCCCCTGGTAATCCTAGACCTAATCAAGGTCATGCTCCTAACACTACAAACTAGCAACAAGGCACTCAGCCCAAGCAGGACACTCCTATTTGTATGAACAAGCCTTGTTCTTGTTGTGGTGGTTATGGTCATTATACGCATTATTGTCCTCTCCTACCACAGATGCGACAGCTATGGGAGTCTCAAGCAACTTTGAGAGGATAGCAAGCCATTCCTTCCGTTCCTCCCAGTCCTACACCTAGTCAACCGGCTATGCTTACAGATCCTTTCCCTCAGTAAGGATTTGTGGCTACCCAACCACATGAAGCTCAGGTGGCCACTCAACCTCTCCCATCTAGTTCCCCTGATTACCAGATTTTCATGATTTCCTCTGATCAGCCTCCTGAACCTCCTTCTCCTGGCCCTTTACCTTCAGATGGTACTCATGACCCCCTTGATCCTCCAACCGCTACCCCCAAACCTCATCTTTCTTTGACCCCGGTTCAATTGGTCTCTCTAATTCCTCCCGCTACAACAGTGCCTCAGTCACCTCAACCGGAACCTTTTTTCCGTTGCGACTGTTTCGGGTAACCAGGGCAAAGCTCACAAGGGGGCACCAAAGGAAAAGTACCCCCTTTCCTTGTTCACGCGTTCTGCTTCAGATCTTCCTACTCCCATTGGCATCCCTCCTCCCGATGCCAACATGACGGAGCCTTCGGCCCCCTTTTTCTACCTATCATCATCCATAATACCCTCAGTGGAAGCCCCATGGATTCTTCCCCTGATGATCCGCTTGGCCTCCCCCCAGCAATCACCTCGAGCTCAGCATCGGTAGATACTCTATCTGCTCATTCTTTGGTCATTCCCTATTATGCTACGCATGTGCGCCTTTCTTCACACGATGATGAGTTAGGTAGCTCTACCGTGACAAGTGGTCTCCCTTCCTCTAGTCAACCCATCTCTCACTCCAATAAAGACATTATGGAAGAACTGACCGATCCTGACTTTTTGTGGAATGATATTCCCCACCATGCATACTTCCTCCCGCAGTAGTCCCATGACCAATATGCTGTGGAAACTAAAGACTTCATTCCTAACGAAGTCGATTGGTTTAGAAATCCCATCCCTACACCTGATGCTTTCGAAGAAGGAAATATGGCCAATATCTCTCCTACCATTAAAATTGACATTTCTGACAAACTAGGGGTTGAAGAAAATATCACTTTAGGTGCCCATTTCACCACGGAAGAGGTTGAAGCTTACACCAAGCTATTCAAAGAATTCCGTGATATTATCGTCTAGTCCTATTCAGAAATGCTCAAACTTAATCCTGACATTTTCAAACACCATATCGATACATGGCCTGATGCCAATCCTATCCATCAAAAGATGAGACCCATTAATCCTTCCAGACGAGAAGCCGTCAAAGCCGAAATCGATAAGCTCAAGCAGGTTGGTTTTATCTATCCCATTGAATACACCACTTGGGTGTCCAATCCTGTTCCCGTTCTCAAGAAACAAGGCACCATTCGTGTCTGCACTGACTTTCGTGATCTGAACAAAGCTTGTCCCAATAAAAACTTTCGTACACCATTCATTGACCAAATCATTGCTGATTGTGCGGGGCACGAGGTTCTATCGTTTATGGATGGTTTCTCTAGATACAACCAAATTGTTATCTGTCGTGTTGATCAACTCAAAACCGCGTTCATTAGTTCGTGGGGAACCTTTGCCTATGGAGTCATGCCATTTGGCCTTAAAAATGCAGGAGCCACTTTTCAGTAGGCTATGTCTTACTATTTCCATGACCTGGCTCATATTATCCTTGCTTATTTAGATGACCTTACCACACGTTCTAAACATCGGGTGCAGCACCTTCATGATCTATGGACTGTCTTCCTCCGATGTCACAAGTATAATATCCATCTTAACTCGTTGAAGTGTGTCTTTTATGTGCCCACTGGCCGTATTTTAGGCTTCATTGTGTCTAAAGATGGTATCACTCTTGACCCATTAAAAGTTCAAGCCATCCTTGAGCTTCCTATCCCCCGTACTTTACGCCAGTTACAAAGCCTCAGAGGCAAAGCCAATTTCCTTCGCCAGTTCGTACCTAACTATGCCACCACCACACATGGGTTCCTTAGACTCCTCCGCTCTAATATCCCTTTTGTATGGGATGCCTATGCTCAAAAATATTTTGATCCCATGAAGCATGCTCTCACATTCGCTCCCTTGATTCGTCCCCCTGACTTTGATAGGGATTTCATCCTGTATATCTCCGCTTCCACCCACTTGGTCACTGGAGTCCTTATTCAGGAAGATGACAACGGAATTGAGCATGTTATCTATTATGTCAGTAAGAACCTGGTAGGACCACCTGTATCCTACTCACGCAAAGAGAAATTAGCACTGGCTGTCATGTTATCGATCCAAAAACTTCATCATCACATCCTCATGCATTCCACCAAGGTCATGACTAATTCTAACCCCATGGCATTCCTATTGAGTCATTGAATCATCAGTGGGAAGTACGCCCGTTGGATTGTGATCCTCCAGGAATTAGACCTTGAATTTGTCACACCAAAAAGTAAGAAAGGTTTAGCCCTCGCTGAACTCATTTTCGAACTACCTATAGGTACGCAACATCCTCTAATTAATGATAGTTTCCCCGATGAACACTTATTTTCCATTACCACCAATGACCCCCGGTATGGGGACATCCTCAATTATTTGCGAACTCAAAATTTCACCCTCCATCTTGACCGTGATGCTCGATGACGTATCCGACACCAGGCCCCCCGCTACCTTCTTGTCAGTGACGACCTTTATCGTCGCAGTGTAGATTATGTCCTTCATTGTTGTCTCACACACGCTAAAGCATAACAAGTATTCAATGCTTGTCATAGCGGTGCTTGCGATGACCACCTCTCTGGTCTGGCCACTGCCCAGAAAATTATGTGCGTTGGGTACTTTTGGCTTTCTCTCTTTGGTGATTGCATTGAGGCAGTCAAACACTGCCCTAATTTCCAACATTTTTCCCCCAAGGCATGCACCCCTCCAGCTCCCCTCCATCGTATCATCTCCGCTGGCCCCTTCTGCAAGTGGGCCATAAACTTTATGGAGTTTCGACCATCATCAAATGGTAACCATAAGTATATCATTGTGGCGGTTGACTATTTCACTAAATGGGCTGAGGCCATGCCAACGTTTAACAACACGGCAGCTACCGCAGCCCTCTTTTTCTTTAACCATGTGATCGCTCGATTCAGAGTTCTAAAAAAATTGGTCTCTGATCATGGCTGACATTTTGAAGATGACATATGGCGTGAGCTATCCTCACTGTTGGGCTTTGAGCACCAATATTACTCCTCTTATTACCCCCAAGGTAATGGCGAAGTTGAAGCAGTCAATATAATTCTTAAAACCATACTTCAATAGACGGTGGATAAGCACAAAAACAATTGGCACCTTATGCTCTTCACTGCTTTGTGGGCCTATAGAAATTCTATTAAAACCGCCACCGGGTTCACTCCTTTCCAATTTTTTTGGAAAGGAGGCAATCTTACCGATTGAGTGTGAAATATCTTCCCTTCATCTCGTTGTCAAACTTTTCCTTGACACCCAACCTTTAGAAAAGAGACTTATCATGCTTGAACACACTTCCGAAGACCATCGTGTTGCATTGCAAACCATTGAGGTGGCTAAGAAACATACCAAAGCTCAATATGAACGAAAATTCCAACCTCGTGCTTTGCACGAAGGTGATCTTGTTCTAGTGTATGACGAGGCCCATGATGTCCTTGTTCATGGGAAGTTTGACTCATTATGGCTAGGACCTTACATTATCAGTAAGGATTTAGGTAAGGGAGCATATCTATTAGAGGACTTCGAAGGCCATCCCCTTCTCAATCCTTGCAATGCACTCTATCTAAAGAAATATTACCCTTAACATTTCCTCCCGGCAATGCATGTTTTTTTTTCTTTAGGTAGCTAGCCCATGCTTTTTAGTAATTTGATACTTCACCAGGACAAATTTTGTCCAAGGAGCGCCACTTCACCCTTCCTCAAAATCGAATTTCTTCACTTGCAACACTCGTATCAGGGGCACCATGTTGCCTCCATACTTGTCCACGCTCGTGCCAACTTTCGTCGTGAGTTACCATCTTGTGCTCATGCTCTAATGATCCCCATTGGACCCTTTTCCTGTGTGGCAGCACCATCGAGTCACCCTTGTTTAGAGCATCCGAGTTGATTCATCATTGCTTTCATGGAGTCTATCCCAAGACCCTTCGCATCCTGCTATAGTCTTCCATCCTTCCTTGCTTGGTCCCTCTCTCATGTCGCCCACTATGGCCTTTAGTCCCACTATCCCCTATCCCTTATGATATTGTGTCAGTCGCTGCCAGGTCATCCATTCCATTTATGCTCTAAAAAGGGAAGTCGTCCATTTGCTACTTAGTTCCCCCCATTTATTCATCATCATTGGTGTCAGTCTATCAGTCACTTTACTATTTTCTCTCATGCCTTAGTTGAGGATCCCTTATTGCCTCACCTATGAAAAACCTCCTTCTATCGACATCAGCTCATTCATTCCAGAAGATAGGTCTAGAGGGTGGTGTACCTTGGTTCCAGTTTCCACTCTTGTTCGGTGCCTCGAATTAGGCAAAGGGACTCCTCATTGCCCTTTGACTTGATTGTTTCTTAGCTCTAGCTCCTTTCAGCATGATCGAGATCTGTATACTCGATGGTCCATTGATGCAGCAGATGACATTGGTGATCCTCGGGTGTGTGTGAGATGTCTCAGCCCTCATGAGGGGGTGGCCCTACAGGTAGCCCCCCACACACTCAGATGACCTCTTCATTACAGCGTTCGATGCCGCTCCATACATTTGATGATGTCAGCCTTATCCGCTTGCAACACCCTGTTGTTTGCATGTATCAGTCAGATTTTCAGAGCCCTTTCCTATTTTCAGGGGCATCTGGGTTGCATTTATATCTCATGTACTCAAATATCATTGTACAAGTCTTGGCTGTTATCCCAAGCACAATATGTATGTGGGATTCATTATCATGTTGTTTATCTGGCTCATGTTTATGCCAGCATTATGTCGTCTCATGGTTTTCCAGACGCCTTATTGTTTTTACTATTGCCCCGGCGGGCATAGGTATGCCTCCCCCACCACCTATAGTAGGTACTCACTTATAAAAAAAGACTTGTCACACTTGCAAGTCACCTTCTTAGGGTCTAGTTCTTTCAGCACTTTGGTCTACCTTACAATCCTCTCACTTTGACTTCCCTGTTGATGTCTAGTGATTGAGTTCTTACAACGTACTTCGGTCATATGATTAGCTCCTAACGCTTGCACACTGGGGGGAAATCTATTACACCATTTTTTGGTCATCTAATCCATTGGTATTAGATGGACCCAAGTACACCAAGTAAGACCAATTTTACCCCAAGTAAAATCGCATTCACTATGAAAAATAGCTTAGTAAACCACCTTTATTAAGTTGCTTATGTTCTAAACAGGAAACCCCATGGGGAAACATTAAATAAATCCATATTTTTTTTATTTTTCCTCAAGGAATAATTAGTTAAACAACAATTTAATTAATATTCCTAGTTATATTTAACCGAAAACAAGGAAATTCATTAGATAAATCATTATTTAACTTATTATTTTCTAAGAATAATTATTTAAACATTACTTAAATAATATTCTTTGTTAAATATGACTACATCTCCCTTAAATAATTAAATAAATCATTATTTATTTGATTACTACTCAACCATATCCTTAAAATAATAAATAAATCATTTATTTATTTATTATTACTTAATCACATCCTTAAAATGATAAACAAATCATTTAATTATTTATTATTTACAAATAAGGGGATTTGACTCAAGTCAAATTCCTTTTCCCTCCAACAAATATAAAAAAATATTCCATAAAAGTTGGATCTTGATTTGGTTAATAATATTTTAATTATGCACCAATATCTAGACTAACTCAATATTTTGTTATAAACATAAGGGTTTTCCCATTCATTTGTCACCTTTTGTTGCCTAAAGATACTCTGGATCTCAACTCTTGGTCTAGCTATTGATCCACCATCATAGCCATATTTTTCCATTTTTGTCTGGGTTTTCTACACCATCAAGAGAGAGGAATTCTAAATCTTAAGTGCTGAGTGTTGAGCATTGAGAAAGGTATGAATTTTCCATGTATTTCTTTATCTTTTTCCTTTAATCATAACTCCTTTATATTCTAGAATGGTAATATATTGAAGAATTATAATAGAATTAAGGAGATTAGTGATTGTTTCAAATTGCTTAAAGATTGTCTTTTCTTATATGCAGAAAATAGATGAAGTGGGAAGCCACCATTTGGGAGAAAAAACAAAGCAAAAATAACTGTTGTCCCTTCAGCAAAAGGCCGTATCCAAACAAGAAGGTCGAGATTGGAGTGCACAGTCAAAGAAAGGAAAGGAACAGTGCGGCACTAGCGCAAGAAGACAAAGCAATAACCGAAGATAGAAGATGGATTGAATCCCTCAGGATCTCTCGATCCTGAGGGATCGCTACTCAAAGCTTATCTGTATTTCTTGTTTCGTTCGCTGGCTGTTATAAAAGGACAACGCTTGTAGAAATTGACACAATGTATTACGATTATTGAGATTTCCTGTTGTATTTTCACGATTTCTCATTGACTCTCATTGGTTGAAATAGAGTGTGATTGCTTGTAAACTCTATTACATATGATTAATATATAATCTGGTTGTCATTCCATTATTTGATACTGGAGTAGTTCGGCGGTGCTTCACTAGCGGCTAAGGGCCCAGCCCTGTTGGAGCCACTTGCTATCTGTACCATTACTTTCCAATTCCAGTTGTGTGATGGTTTGCTTTAGTTCTCATTTCCTTTAAGTTACATTGCTTCACAATTTCCATGTTTTATAGCTTACTGTTTCAATGTTTTGTGAAATCGGTTTGTTGTATCAGTTGTGAGTGAATTGCATTACTATTCCTTTCCAACATAACAAGATTATTTATTCCTCTGTAATTTGTCTTGTTATGCTTCTCAGATATAAAGCTTCCCTGTTTCGAACTTGCTGTTCATTTCCATTAAATAGCTTTGCTGTTCATTTTTTATAGCTAGCTTTATTGCTTATTTCTTTCCTGTAAGTATTTGGTTTGCTTTAGAATGTTATTGCAGAGAGCGTGTTTATTCTATTTCCATTAGCAGCATTATTGATTTAACTCAATTACCATTTCCAATTAGTTGCTTTATTGTGGAGTGTAAGATCATCAACTGTAAAGGACATTGGCTATTATTTTCTAAGTTCTCAGATTGAGGATCTTGTTTATGCTTGATTTCATTTACATCAATTGACAGAGGAAAGAATTATTACTACTGCATCCTTGACTAATGATTTCCGAGTGAGTGATTGGATTTTAGAGAATTAAGTTTCATGTAATTGCAATTAGATTTCATTTTCAAGCATCCGTTTACTCTTGTATTTGAAACACTGTACTGCAAATTGGAGAGCATTACTCTTAGATTAAATTTCCACCTTAGACTGAGTACACTCTTGAGATAAAAATTCATACCTAGATTGATAATTAATGTAGGATAAATAGGAGTTAAAAAGACACCTTTTATACCTCAACATTTTTGGCGCCGTTGTTGGGGAGAGTATAGCTATTTAGAAAGAGTGATGTATATTTGATTTTCTCTGCTAAGGAAGAACTGGGTATTAAAAGCGGAAGGTAAGAACCTGCGTAACAAACGAGGAACATGCTCGTTCATCTACCCGCTTCATAGTAGAACTGCGTAGAAGTTTAAGGTAGGAATGAATGCTTTCATTTTTTTGAATGACTAGAAAATCTACACAAAACAAAATTCCTCCCAGACCTGAAAAACATAAGGGACCGGTGACCCTTGGGCGAACAACTTTTATCGACAATATCATTAAGAAATTTGAATCTCAGCCATCAGTAGGGCCTATAAAAATTGGTTCTAGACAACCTACTAGCTCCCTTCGAGCCACAGAATCACCATCTGTAGCTTTTGATGAGAAACATATCCAAATAGAAGAGACTGAGCAAGATTCTCAAGAAATTGAGAATTCTCACCCAATTTCTTTACAAGAATGGAACTCTAGTAATCTCTGTGAAGGAGTGGGAGAAATAGGGGAAATAGAAGAACCAAGATCCCCTCTTGAAGTAATCCAAACACTAAGAAGCCCAGATAAGGGAAGTGCTGTCAAAATCATCCAAAACAAAGCTAAAGAACCCGAAGAACCAAAATCCCCTCAGATAATAGTTCAGCAAGGGATACTCATTATCCCAGACCAAGGAAGTGTTGTTAAGGTCACCCCTACTCCTTCCATTCAGCCTAGGAATAATTCCCTAGAAATCCCAGAAGGATATTGGCACATATTTGATCAAATGGCCCAGAACCAGCACACACCCCAAACTTCCACACTGCAATATCCCATTGTGGACACTGCAGTCAATGCACCTATGAAGGCCATTCCTCTCCAACATATTCCTACATTCCATGGCTAAACATCGGAAGATCTAGATGCATTTCTGTTTGAATTCGATGTATTATGAAGGGGGTATGACTATACCACTAATCCCCAAAAGCTAAAATTATTCCCCTCCACATTAAAAGGAGCAGCTCTACGATGGTTCATGGGGTTAGGTGGAGGTGTTATAAATGATTGGGATCAGATGAAAGCTGCTTTTCTAAAGAAATATTAGGATTATTGTAGGTCCAGGGAATTAAAGGATGAAATATTTCAGATGACAGCAAAACCTAATGAAACATTGGAGGAATATGTAGAATGATTTCAATACAACCTCTAGAGATCACCTTATGCATCTTTACCCTTACCTGATAATGTGTTAAAAACTACATTAATTAAAGGGATGAAGGAACAATGGGTTGAAACATTAAACATCATGGGAAAAGGTGATATATATTAGGAAAATTTTGCTAACATTATTAATTTATGTATCAGGAGTTCGAGAGGCAGCACAAGACTAAAACCAGCAGAACATGACATGATCACAAGGGATAGAAATACCTTCGGTGGAGGTATAACCCACACAGAAATTGGCAATCTACTAGAAGATTTCAAAACTGATATTCTAAGGACTCTGAAAACGCAGCTCGATATCATGCAAGCTAAACAAAAGCAAGCAGAAGCAGAAGAAAATTTGGCAATATTCTGCCCTAGGCGCAGAATGAAACATAGCCATAAAGAATTTCTTCTGGATACAGTCCAAGTCTTTTCCATCTACATGAAATATCACTCCACAAAAATTTTCCCCTCACTCCTGGGATTGAAAGCAGTCTACAAAGAAGCAGAAGAGGAAACATAAACGGTATGCCTACTCAATCAGCGCCATCAATGGCAGCCACGACAAACAGGTATGCCCATTGATCCATCCTCTTCTTTTCAGTCTCCTCAGTATAATGCTCAGCAATATAATGAAATTTGGAAAAATTAGCCACCCTTCTCCAGTTGGTCACAGTAGCCATTTCCTACATCGCCATGGGAAAATCAAAAAAATCAAACCAATTGGCTGAAATTTCTTTACTGTCCACCATTTTGGAAAAATAATACATATCCAACACAATGGTCCCCCTCCACCTCATAGATTCAAACCTGGCAGTCGAACTGGCAAAGATCTATGAATCAACCAGTTGGAATGATTCCTCTCCCTCCATCTACACTACCATCACCATATACATTGCAACAAAATCCCCATACCAACTTAAGACCACAACTCCCAGCCCAACCCAACCCGAACCCTAATAATAGGTCGGTTCAATCTGTTCAAATAATCGAAGCCCTAGAACTAGAAACCGAGTTAAGGGAGTGCAATGACCTTCAAATAAGGTATTGTCGCATAATAGAATCACAGGGAGACAAAATTTCCAGTTGAAAATCCGTTACTGTTGGAACGGGGTCTCCTTGCAAGATACAAAACTGATCCATTTTGGGTATTTTTGTTATATTTAGTATAGCATAGGGGTTTAGGGTGGATCAAAGCCCCGAAAAGCATTGTAATGGGATTAAAGGGTAAACTAGGGGTCCGAAAACCATGGGTTTTAGACCATAGGAATTTTAAAGCTAGATTGTTATAAATAGAGAGGCATTTTGGATTGTAAGAGGTAAGAATTGGCTAAGCTATTGATGCGATCTATTGTGTAAGAAATCTGTTGGGGTTTTTGGGGAACGAACTCCTGCTGGTTGTATGCATTGAGATCCTAGTCCAACTGTGTGTAGACCCTGCTTCTTTGTGCACAGGTTGGGAAGGGAATTGTAAGGGTAACGAATGAATGAATATGAAAGATTGTTGGATCTAAATCTGTGAGTAATATTGAATGGATTACTGCTAATTACTATGTTATGCATTTCTTTGTCTTTGCGCTACAAAGGTCTATATATTTCATGATTGAATATATTCTATTTTGGTTATATCTTGCTGCAAAATTATGTGTATTGAAGTAAATCTAGATCTGTTCTGCTCAGATATATATTGTTGTGTTAAGGTTATAAAAAGCATAGAATTGTAGATCTAGTGCACGTGGATGCAATTGTAGATATCCTTGATCCTGCGCAGAGATAATCTGAACAAAACGTAGCCCTACTTGCCTTACCCTTCCTTTCTCAGGGTGTGGAAACCTGGTTCCAGCACCCACCCATACTACTTCGAGTGAGACTGTGACCTACGGAAGCAGGTCACTGTCGAAAGGGCTAGTAGTATAGGGGTTTGTTGGAAAACCTTGCACATCGAACCTGGGCCAGGACCCCTCAAGCCAACAGTTACCTTTAGAACAAACATTTCAAAAGGAGAATGTGGTTAGACAACAAACTCATGAGAAAGCAACCACCTCTTCTCCACCATTCCCAGAATGACTAATCATACCTTTTCCAATAGAACATCTTGATTTTGATCTTCTAGGAGAACTAAAAAATTTGTGTATAAAAATCCCACTCCTCCAATCTATCCAAGATATTCCCATTTATGAAAATACCATCAAAGAACTATGTATAAGAAATCCAAATAGGAGAACAACAACTAACCCAACTATCCAAGTAGTCGGCACTCTATCTTATTTACTATCAGGAAGAGAAGCACCAATAAAGTATGAGGACCCAAGAAATCCTATAGTTACGGTGAAAATCAATGGACAATCATTTCCAAATGCCTTAGTTGATTTGGGAGCTACAATCAATATCCTAACAACCACACTTGTCAAAAACTTGGCATTACATCATTAGATCCAACAACAACCTTATTGGAATTGGCTGACCGATCGGTAGTCAAGCCAGAAGGCACACTACATGATGTAATGGTATCTGTAGACTCCTAGGAATACCCTCCCGACTTCCTAATTATTAACCCCAAAAACTGGCTAGATGGACACCCTTTAATCTTAGGTAGACCTTGGCTGGCAACTACTGATGCTTACATTGGCTGCCGATAAGGCAGCATGACTATAACTAGAGGGAGCTATGTCAAGAATTTAGACTTATACCCTCCAACCCAGCCAAGCCTAACGATAATAAAAACGAAGAAACAACCTGTATCATACCTCATAGAAAACATTAGATCACCATTAACCATAGAATATGCCCTTGACTTTAAAGACCAAACAAAGGATGACATCATTAACAGTTTCATTAACCAACCAAAAACCAGATCCCAATTGCAATGTCACATGATCAAGGTAGCATTTGATAATGAATAAGAAGAATATCCCCTGAAATACATTCAATATCAATCAATACCTACCACTTCTGTTTACAATAGAAAAAATATAGAAATTGAGCCAGGAAAAACTCTGAACATTAACAAAAATCTGACTGCTGAACAAGAAGAGAAGATGGTCCAACTACTGAAAAAATATAAGGGAGCTTTTGCATGGGATTACCCATACATGAAAGGAATTGATCCCTAGCTATGCACACACCACATTTATATAGAAAATATGTTATACCCATTCGCCAACCCCAACGAAGATTAAACCCTCATCTTAAGGATATTTTGAAAGCTGAATTACAAAACATTTTGGATGTAAACTTTATTTATCCAATATCTAATAGCAAGTGGGTCTCTCCACTAGTAGTGGTGCCAAAGAAGAATGGAAAGTGGAGGATATGTATATACTATAGAGAACTAAACAAAGCAACCCAGAAAGACCACTTTCCCCTTCCTTTCATTGATCAAGTATTAGATACATTAGTAGGAAATAAATTCTTTTCTTTCTTAGATGGCTTCAGTGGATACAATCAGATTCAGATTGCACCTGAACACCAAGATAAGACTACATTTACCTATCCTTGGGGAAAATTTTCTTACAGAGTTTTACCCTTTGGTCTATGCAATGCCCCTGCCACATTCAGAGGGCCATTCTTAGCATCTTTTCAGATTTAATAAATGAAGGGCTCGAAGTATATATGGATGATTTCACACCTTATGGAGATGATTTTGAGCCAGCATTAGAAACCTTGAAAAAGGTGCTAAAAAGGTGTATTTCCACCAGGCTCTGCTTAAGCCATGAAAATTTTCACATGATGATGACCGAGGGACTCATCTTAGGTCATTATATCTCAGCAGCTGGAATGCAGGTAGATCCAACTAAAATTCAGATAATTTTGTTGATACCTACTCCTACCACATAAACAAAGGTACGTAGCTTTCTAGGATTTTATGGTTATTATCAAAGATTCATAGACCATTATTCTCAAATAGCTGCACCTCTATATGCACTAACAGGTAATGTTGATTTTATTTGGACAGATAAATGTGACCATGCTTTTGAGGATCTGAAAAAGCTTCTATCAATAGCCCCAGTGCTAAGGGGCCCAAATTGGGATTTTCCATTCCAAATTTCATCTGATGCCTCAGACACAGCTATCGGAGCATTCCTTGGGCAGGAAGAAGATAAAAAACCATATGCAATTTATTATATTAGCAAGAATCTATCTCCTGCTGAATTAAACTACATTATGACTGAGAAAGAATTTTTAGCTATAATACATGCTGTAAATAAATTTAGACATTATATAATTGGGTATCCTACAGTTTTATATACAAATCACTCTGCCATAAAAATTTTAGCAAATAAATGCTATAGGGTAAACTACTTGGGTGGTTGGTTTTCGAATATCCCTCTCAGGGCTTTCCGGTGCTCGAGGCAGACAGTAAGATTAGCTATGCTGTTCACAAAGATGGCATGAGCATGTTCATATTAGCTTGAAATAACTTGAAGGAATACAATAGAGAATTACCTCTTTGACAGCCTTGGAATCCCTTGGAGAGCGCTACGCAGCAAAGCAAGAGTCCTTCTTCGCCGGCTCCAAATCCGAGTCCTGCAATCAGTCAAAGCACCCACGTAATTTCTAATATAACAAGTATCCTATCAATTAAATCAATATACAATAAACATCTAGATTATACACATCTGAGCCATTCATATCATACTAGATAAATGTTCAAACAATAATGACAATATTAAGCATTGAATGGACAAAACGAACACAGTTCTATTGATTTTGAAAGAAGGAGGATTACAACCATCGGTTGTACCAAGCCCTCCTCAGTCTCCCAATCTCTCTTCTCTCTAGTGAAGAAGTCCAAGTCAACAAACTCTCTAGGAGCCTCTTTGACTCTTGGCCTTCACAATGTCACACTATTCTCTATTCCACAAGTATGCAAGAACCTTGAGCAATCCTTCGACCTTTAATTAAGAGCCTTCAGCTCCTTCTTATAGGAGAGGGAGAAAGCCATTGTTGCCCTTCTCTTTCCACTAGTTTGGAATGGAAAAGGCTTAGATGTTTCTTTGATCTCCATGCTTTTGCCTCTCTTGGAGTTCAGTCTTCTATGGCAATGACCAATAATGAACTGGTGCTTCTGCAGTTTCCTTTGTGCACTGACTCCTTTGTGAGGGAAAGTCGGAGATTCAAATCTTTCTTCGCGCTCTTTTCCCAATTCAAACTTAAAACACGGGTAACGCGTCCCTCCAGTGTAAACAGAGCATTGCCCTAGCCACTAACGCGGCCAATGTATTGCTTGCCTGCGTTATAACGCTCTTGTTCTGTTCTATATATGCGTTACCCTGGCAGAAATAGGTTTAATTTAGGTCTTTGTACTTCTTCCATATTTTTCTTCCCCTCTGAGCTGATGAGGAGGTATTTTGACCTATAACAATAAACCTGCTACAAATGGTAGAGTAACAAGATGATTGATTTTATTGCAGGAATTTGACATCACAATAAAGGACCGACCTGGAAAAGAGAATACTGTAGCTGATTTTCTCTCATGAATACCAAAACCAACGGACGCAACAGCAGTCAAAGATCAATTTCTAGATGAACATTTGTTTGTTGTTACTGCTAGAACCCCATGGTATGCTGATGTTGCAAATTATTTAGCAGTAGGTACATTACTTAAGCATCTAACGCCCAATGAATGAAAACAAATAGTACAACGCAATACCCGGTTCTCTTGGATTGGGGGCTACCTATTTCATACAGGAGTAGATATGCACATCATAAGATGTGTCCGAGAAGACAAAATATTTGACATCCTGAAAGCATGCCACAACGGGCCATGTGGCAGAAATTTCGCAGATCACAGGACTGGTCACAAGGTTTTACAAACAGGTTATTACTGGCCTACAATTTTTAAAGATGCTAAAAAGTTTGTACAAGCTTGTGATAGTTTCCAATGGACAGGACGCCCTAGATAGTTTGATGAAATTCCTTTGAATCCACAGTTAGTAATCGAACCATTTGAGCGTTGGGCGCTCGATTTTGTTGGTCCTATTAACCCACCATCAAATCAGAAAACATACATACTAGTTGCAACAGAGTATGTTACTAAATGGGTTGAAGCAGAGGCACTTCCAAGAGCTATAGAGGACTCTGTAATATAGTTCCTTTTCCAAATATTTGTGCGATATGGCCTCCCAAGGGACATAATTACAGATGGAGGACTGCAATTTGTAGGTAATAAAATCACTGCAACATTAAAAAATTACCACATTCAGCACAAAATTACAACCCCATACCACCCACAGGCAAATGGACAAGTAGAGAGCACGAATAAGGTGATAGAAGCAATACTTACAAAAACAGTTGCATCACACAGACGTGACTAGGCTTCAAGATTGTCGGAAGCCTTGTGGGCATACCAAACAACATGGAGAAATACCACTGGGCACTCACCATATCAATTAGTATTTGGAATAGAACCCATCTTTCCAATAGAATTTGAAATTAAAACATTAAGAACAGCCCAGGAGGTGGGCTTGAATTTAAATGAGGCCCAGGTCAGCAGATTACAACAAATCAACAAGTTAGATGAAATTAGGCTCTCCGCCCTCCAGCACAGTACATTAATTCAATAGCAGAGAGCAAAATGGCATGATGCCCTCATTAAAAAGAAAATCTTCCACAAAGAAGATTGGGAACTCCTATATGACTTCAGGTTTCAGGATTTCCCCGGAACGCTCCAGACACGATGGCTTGGACCTTATGAGATACAGAAAGTGCATGACAATGGCACCATTATGTTAAATACCATTGATGGATATGAACATTCTTTCAAAGCAAACGTTCATCGAGTACGACTTTACCACAAACCGCTTAATCGGGAATCCTTTTACCAGCAATTACGGGGAGATTCTACTATGCAAATTCTTGCTGAGGAAGATAACTCCTCCTCATCATCCATTCACTGAACAATTCCTTTATTTTTGAAATTTGTACATAAGATTTTCTTTTAATTTTGCTTGTATGAACTGTTTTTGTACAGATTTTATTTTTCGTGTTGTTCCTCTTAAGGAACATCAGCCGTTCCTCTTAAGAAATAGCACGTCTGCATGCTCATATTTTTGCTGTCCCTTTTTAAAAGGAACAACATTTCCACCAATTGTTTTTGATGTTCCTTTAAAAAAAAAGGAACATCATTTCCGCTGATTGTTTTTTGTTGTTCCTTTTAAAAGGAACAACATTTCCACCCATTGTTTTTATTGTTCCTTTTGAAAGGAACAACATTTCCGCCCATTGTCTTTTTTGTTCCCTTTAAAGGAACAACCCCTTCGCCATTATTTTTCACTTTCTGCTATTCCTTCTAAGGAACATCAGTTTCAATTTGGAGTGCTTATTTTTAAGTTGTTCCACCAAAGGATCAACATTTCTTGTTTGTTTTATTTGTTGTTCTGCTTAAGCAACAGCTGTTGTTCCTCTTAAAGGAACAACAGCTTGTGTGTTTTTATCTTTTTTCTGTTCCTCTTAAAGGAACCACATTTTTGCGTGCAGATGTTCTTTTTTTTGTTCCTCTTAAGGAACAACAGTTGTTTCGTCTAAGGAACAACACTTTTTGAGTGAATTTTTCTTTTTTTAGAACAACATTTTGAGAATTTTTGTGAATTCTTCATCATCCTTTTAAAGAAAATATACAAATTTATGCAAGGACACAAAAAATAGAGGTTACTGGAATCAACATATCAAGAAGAAATTGTAATCTTTAAATAAATTGTTGTGTATTGATAAGAAAAAAGGAAAGGACTCAACTATCTATATCACTTTGCTATCTTTATTTTCACTAAAACTAATTTGATTGATTATTTTTATCATGTTGGTTCTTCCCTAATCCTCATAATTCTCTTTGAATTTTATTATTGAATAATAATAAGGGCATATTTTCCTCTATTGAGATGTTCAGACTTCTTCCACCATCCCTACTCTTAAGGAGTGTTGAGCCATCCTTTATACATATATAGGCAAGTGCTATATAAAATAAAAAAACAATCTATATATATATATATGATTACTAAAAATTCTATGATATGTTAGATGGAGGATAGGGGGTCTCATCAAGAGCCAGCCTACCATGATCATAAGGAAGAAGTGAAGTGGCATTCCCATTATGGCCACTACACCAGGGATATGATCCAATGGGCAACTCAGAAAAATAAAAAGTCCTTGGAACATGAGGTTTCATCACGAGCCGGCCTGCCCGCCTTTCACTCATTCCTGGTGAATGGCATTGTGATTCATCTGGTTCCCAAGCCAGCACAATGGCCTACATCATGACATCACAAAGAAATTTCCTAGGCATATATAAAGGATTATGGTTCCAAGGGTGAAAAAGAAACTTTGTCAAGGCTCTGCTAATGGCATTGGAGTCATATTTTTCACAAATCAATAGAAATTATAAACACTTTTCTTATATCTTTATCTTAATTTGAAATTATATTATGCTCCTAAAACCCTTTGTTGAACCTCTTATACATGAAATATTGTTTAAAAATCAGTCATAATGGTTTAAGTGGATAATGACCGCATAAGCACTTTTATTTATGTTAGTTGTCCTTTTCCCTATTTCTGAATCATTACATAGCATTTCCATATCTATTCACGATTTCATAATATGCCTCGATTTCAGTAATTCGATAATTTTTTATCATGTCATGAATATGTACGACTGTTGTCCAGTACGCTGCTCCTCCATTTGACGGTCGAGGGTGACCTATCATATTTCAGGGGGGTGTAGGTGACTTCCAAAATATGCCTGCATATGGGTCAATTCCCTATTTTCATCAGATCTCGGAAATAGCAAGTTTTAATGGTATTTTCCGCTATGCATGAGGTGTTGTTCCATTTCCATTTATGTGTATTATTGTGAAACATTAACAGTTTGCAGGGCTTAGAAAAAATGGGGGGGCGAGCAGTACGTAGTGAACCTCAAGTACTAACAGTTTCCGACGCTACACGAGAAATTTTGGAGAGAGCAGGTTGGATTACCTACCTTACACAACTGCAGTAGCCCCATGAAACTATGGCCATCAAATTTTTGCAGAACTTGTAGGAGGACCATTCCATAGTAAGAGTAAAGAAAATAATAGTGACAGATGCAGTAATTGCTAAGGTGTCCATTCTACCAGCAGTTGGACCTGTATGGACCCATAAAAAATTGAGACTTCAAGAGGCCATGAACATCTTTCGGGACGAAGGAAAAACCCTAACTGTCAAAGGAAAAGGAGTCCCGCCGGCAACTCTGGGGGAAGCATGGGCAGAATTGGCTAGAGTAGTGCAAAGCTACATTACATGCGACAAAAGAAAGGATGTGGTAAGACCACGCCACCTCAAATTATTAGCAGTACTAAAACATAAATGTGTTCTGAATTTTCCTGCATATTTAAATTTTTTACTGCATGACGTTGCTTGGAGCATAAGGAAATCCCATCATACAAGGATGGTAGTAAGCCACCATTATTTAATTTTATTAATAGTTAGTTACAGACTTGCCCAGCAGTAGACTAGTTGGGAAGAATTGTTATTTTCGATAGACAGGGGAACAACCTTACCTGCCCCGAAACGAAAAATAATCACCAGCACAGTGAACAGACCTCTAAAACGCAGACATTCCAATTAAGAAGCAGGGGAATGTGGGGAAACCTCCAGAGTAGCAGCAGCCAACCTTTAGAATTACCTAGTTCTAGAGATGAGCAACCCTCGCAACTGGAAGGAGGAGAAAATCAGGAAGAGGAAGAAACTAATCGAACTAGTGAAGAAGAACGAGAGGAGGCAGAACTTCCCGTAACCTCTAGCGCAAGTCCACCACAGAGTCCATTGCAGGAGGAAGAATTGGCCCAAATTTTGGCCAATATGTGTGAGTATATGCAACCCCAGTGTCTGCTCAACCTCAATATTGAGGCAGAGAAATCACAGGAACATTCTGTCCGCAGCAAGGATACATCCGAGGAAATGCATGACGAGGAGGAGGCAGAAGCAGAAGCCCCTCAGGAAATAGTAGATCAAACTAGGGTTTCCTCCCCTAAGGAACCTAGTCAGGATAACATGAACACTGAAGAAGTGTTCCAAACAGAGAATGTGGAAACAAGCCAGGACAAGGGCATAGTCCCTAAAGAACAAAACCCAACTGAGCAACCAAGTCCAAAAAAGGAAACAGCTTTTCCTCCCAAGAAAAAGAAGAAGAATACAAATGAAATTAAGCAGCTGTGGAAGGAATAGAAAAAGCTGTTAAAGTTAGTAAAACAACTCAAACAGAAGATAAGGGTTCTGAAAAAGGGGGAAAATCTATAAAAGAGCCCCGAAAACGGGGGATGCAGCCATCCAAATGAAACCCCATAATACAAGGGCCATGGAGACTCAAACCGAGCCCATATTCATTTAGGATAGCAAGGAACAATAGGCAATTGTTACAGACGCAATTTCCCAAACTGAAAATTTACAAGTCTATAATAAAGATGTTCAGACCGAGGCACTTTCCTCTAGCAGTATGGCCAACTAGACATTTTGAAATAAAGAGACATAGACTGTAGGAACTCAATATTGTAATAAGAAAACCGAGTTAAATCTTTAACCCAAAAATGTTTTGATAAAAAACGACCCCGGTATAGCAAAACTCCAAGAGGATCTGGCACAGGCTCAGTGGGCTAGAGAAAAGCTCGAAGAAGAGACTGTTCCTAGGAAGAAATACCAAGAGTTACATCAGCAATTAAGGGACATCAATGCATCAGAGGCAGAAGCCTTCGATAAATGTCGGAAGGCAAAAGGAAAAGTTGAAAAGGTAAGGAATAGACTACAAACAGTCAGGAATCAAATGGATACTCTCTGTTCTCTATATGCAAATGTTCTAGCATGTAGGTCCCCTACCAAAAATTATGCTTTGTTTTTGTTAGAAATATATTTTCAGTTAAAAATTAAATTTGCTAAGGCAGGAAAACCTATAGAATTAAAAACTATAGATGATTTTATAAACTACTGCAAACTCTATGGGGTAAAAGTTTAGTGCCTACTCTGTGAATTTTATTTGCACAATTGTATATTGGAAGGGGAAATGGAGACAAATCCCAGTCCTTTTGTGGGTGATGTCCAATATCAAGCATTCATTTCATTTGTTGTTAACCAGTTAAAATGGCTCAAGGAATTTAACACTTTTCAGAGACAAGAAAAATGGTTAGACCTTTGGGTCAGGGGTGAATCGAGACACCCATTACAATTATGGGCTAGGTAGAAAATATTAATGACAAAAGAGGTTGTGATCCAAACATTGGGACCCATCCACAAAGCAATCGTCCTAGATGGGGTAGAATATTTTCTTTCCATCAGAGACCAGGCCATAGTAGCAGCAAAACTCCGATGGAAGATTTCCAATTGGAATATTCAAGACGGAGAGCCATTCAATTATAAAAACTTTGAGTTAGCTACCAACCTCCTGGTTATCTATAGTAACCTCATCTTGAGGGAGGGCCCGTATTGGTTAGGTTGTAGATTTCGAAGCCCCATTATATGGTATCCTGCAGCAGAGTATAAGGCCAAATATGAATTACCTAAAGGGAAGACAAGGCATATTTTTGAATTTTTAGCTGCAAATCATGGTTTTAGACCACTTAATGAAAAACCCTCTGCAGCCTATTCTCTAACTGCTTTACATGTAAACTATGGTTTTCATGAGGACATGAAAAAGGGTAAGCAGGGGGGTGTGTTGAGCATTGGAAAAGGTATGAATTTTCCATGTATTTCTTTATCTTTTTCCTTTAATCATAACTCCTTTATATTCTAGAATGGTAATATATAGAAGAATTATAATAGAATTAAGCAGATTAGTGATTGTTGCAAATTGATTAAATATTGTCTTTTCTTATATGCAGAAAATAGATGAAGTGGGAAGCCACCAGTTGGAAGAAAAAGAAAAAGCAGAAATAACTGTTGTCCCTTCAGCAAAAGGTCGTATCCAGACAAGAAGGTCGAGATCGGAGCGCACAGTCAAAGAAAGGAAAGGAAAAACGCAGCACAAGCACAAGAAGACAAAATGATAACCGAAGATAGAAGATGGAGTGAATCCCTCAGGATCTCTCGATCCTGAGGGATCACTGCTCAAATCTTATCTGTATTTCTTTTTTCTTCTGCTGGATGTTATAAAAGGACAGCGCTTGTAGAAATCGACACAATGTATTATGATTATTGAGATTTCCTTTTGTATTTTCACGATTTCTCATCGACTCTCGTTGGTTAAAACAGAGTGTGATTTCTTGTAAACTCTGTTACATATAATTAATATATAATCCGGTTGC
This sequence comes from Pinus albicaulis, assembly GCA_034641835.2. Lineage (NCBI taxonomy): Eukaryota > Viridiplantae > Streptophyta > Pinopsida > Pinales > Pinaceae > Pinus > Pinus albicaulis. Next base: position 37,994 of record JAXQQM020061359.1, read on the forward strand.
CATCCCATTATTTGATACTATAGTAGTTCGGCAGTGCTTCACTAGCGGCTAAGAGCCTGGCCCTAGTGGATCCACTTGCTATCTATACCATTACTTTCCAATTCCAGTCGTGTGATGGTTTTCTTTAGTTCTCATTTCCTTTAAGTTGCATTGCTTCACAGTTTCCATGTTTTATAGCTTACTGTTTCAATGTTTTATGAAATCGGTTTGTTGCATCAGTTGTGAGTGAATTGCGTTGCTATTCCTTTCCAAAATAGCAAGATTATTTATTCCTCTGTAATTTGTATTGTTATGCTTCTCAAATATAAAGCTTCAATGTTTATAATTTGCTGTTCATTTCCATTAAATATTTTTGCTGTTCATTTATGATAGCTAGCTTTACTATTTATTCCTTTCCTGTAAGTATTTGGTTTTCTTTAGAATGTTATTGCAGAGAGTGTGTTTATTCTATTTCCATTAGCAGAATTATTGATTTAACTCAGTTACCATTTCCAATTAGTTTCTTTATTGTGGAGTGTAAGATCATCAACTGTAAAGGACATTGGCTATTACTATCTAATTTCTCAGATTGAGGATCTTGTTTATGCTTGATTTCATTTACATCAGTTGAAAGAGGAAAGAGTTATTACTACTACATCCTTGACTGATGATTTCCGAGTGAGTGATTGGATTTTAGAGCATTAAGTTTCATGTTATTGTAATTATATTTCATTTTCAAACATCTGCTTACTCTTGTATTTGAAACACTGTACTACAAATTGGAGAGCATGACTCTTAGATTAAATTTCCGCCTCAGACTGAGTACACTCTTGAGATAAAAATTGATACCTGGATTGATAATTAATGTAGGATAAATAGGAGTTAAAAAGACACCTTTTATACCTCAACACTAAGGACTTACAAGAACCCATACCATTGAGGAGAATAGGAAACACCCTCTTGTGTTTTCCTCCCAGGTGCCATTAATAAAAATTTCATTGGATATATTCTTGTCTTGTCTATTGGATCTATGGAGTAAATCTTATTTTTCTACTGTCTAATGTCTTCTAATGCATAGATCTAGATTTTTACAGCATTTGTCTTGATCATCTAACTGCAGATATGAAGATATTAGCAGTCATTTCTGTTGTTAGGGTTGTTTTTTATGTGCAGCTAAAGTGGTCTTTTTTCGTACGCTTCGAATCAAGATTCATACTAACATAGACCTTCATTGAATGCATATGGATGAGGAAGAATTCTTCATGTGCCCCTTGTAGTATCTTTTGCTTGAGCTTGGAAGCTCTAGCCAAGAATACCTTACCATGATGATAGATGACTCCCCCTTGGACTAAGTAGCCCTCTTCTTGCTGCATGTCATCTAGTATCATACCTATGTGGATATCTTTGGAATACTCTACAAGCAGTTGATATTTCCAATACAGATCCAAATTGTTCAACAATGAAAGTGCTGATGATACATCCATGGAAGTGCTTGTCATGTTGTGGATCTCTTCTTTGAAATTTCTCATGCCAAATTTGTGTGCTGAAAGGCTAATCCTCCCATTCTTCTCCTCCCACGGCATAGATTCAGAAAAGAGAGAGGGTGATTGTGGTGCAGGAAGAATATCCCCTTCATTATTGAGCTGTCCCAAGCCCTCCAGCGCTGTAGCTTGGTCTCTCGTTGCTCCAATCCCTCCTAGATCTAGATTTAGAACAACACTTTGTGAAGCCTCCCCCACAAGATCTGAAACTGGTGGCATCCCAGGTGGCTTGCCACTAGATAGGAATGTCCCTTGCAAAATTCTCATGAACATAAGAGAAGGGACTGTGAGATCCCTGCTTCCACTGCGCAAATCCATCTCTATTGTTTGTGTGGAAGTACTAGGTGAGGGATAAGTGTGCATGCCTTGAATAATTTGAGGTTTCCAACTCTTCAAGTCCACCCACTCCATCTGCAAAGCTTTCCAATCAGTGGTGACCTTCCCCAAAGTAATCAACCATTGGACACCCAAAATGATATTGGTGTCTGGTATGTCAACTAAAAAAAAGTGATCCACCAGAGTGTAGGATCCCATAGTGACTGAGAGTGAGGGAACATATTGCATGCATTGCATGGTTCTATCTCCAAGGACAAAAACACAGAATCCCTCAAAAGTATCAGTGGGGATTTCTCTCCTTTGCACAAGATGAGCATCAATAAACTTGTGGGTTGCCCCACTGTCAATCAGCATGGATACCCTCTGATTCATGATTGAACCTTGTACTCTTAGGGTCAAGTACTTAGGCACTCCTCTCAAAGATGCAAGAGTCCCACTTATTGGAGCAAAGGCTCCATCCCCATCTCCAGATGGTGTTGGTTCTTCCTCAACATTATTAGCGTTGTGACCCCTCCTTGGTTCATCATCTTCATCTTCCTCCTCAAAATCTGAGAAGACTTCTATGTATTGTGCTTTCCCAGCAGCACATCTATGTCCCAGTGCCCATGAATATTGGCAAGTGAAACACAGTCTCTTCTTTCTCAACTCCCTCCTGAGTTAAATATCAAGAGGCTTATTGAATGAGCTCTCCTTGGAAGGAGAAGCTTTCTCTCCCTTCCCTTTATAAAGGTGAGGGGCCTTGCTCTGGGAAGTTTCCTTTGCTCTTGGCAAGGCATCTTGAAGGTCTCTTTCCCTCTCAATGGCATCATGCAAAGTGATGGGCTTGGTATATTTAACCAACCCATGCAAAGGTTCCTCCAGGCCATCGATGAACATGTACACCCTCCTTGCTGTAGACAGATCAAGAACCATGACAGATAATCTCAGAAACTTAGAGATATAAGCTTCTACATCTCCTGATTTCTTTAACTTTTCAAGGCTCATGAAAGGTGCTTCTGGATCCTTTATATCAAACCTATCCACCAGTATTCTAGTGAATTCAGAGTAGGCAGTCACATTGGCATGGCTGAATGTAGACAACCCATGGAACCACCAGTTGTGTGCTTCACCTTCAAAGTGCAGTGCTGCAATCTCGATGGCTTCAATCTCAAGGAATTTGTTCAACTGAAAGTAAATATCCAAATTTTCTACCCACACCTTGGTAGACCTGGAGGATTACCCATCAAACTTGGGTAAAAAGAATCTTCCCATAGAGTGGTGTCTATCCTGATTATGAAATAACCCACCATCTTTATACTGCTGCCTTGGTCTTCTTCTATCCTTGAGGTGACAAAAATCTTGGAAACTCAAGTGGCCTATAAATCTCTAATTCTGAGATTAATATTCCACAAATTAGTCTTAAAGGGATGCTTGCTCTTGTGGTCCTTCATTCTCCATAGCCAAGAAGGTAGGCATAGTGGAGCGTTGTGGAGCTTGTGGGGCTTGTGGCTGGTTCACTGGTTGACCAGTCCAGTGATGAGACATGTCAGAGCTTTCCCCCAGATGAAATCTCCCAGGATATTCCCTCATTCTTTCCATCCTCATCTCTTTGATCTCTTTGGCAAGATCTTGCATGGCTACCAAAATATTTATTGCAAACTCTTCCCCTTCTTTATCACTTGCAGTCTCAGGGGCTTTACCCTTGTCTTGATCATCAGTAGTGTAATAAAACTTCTTGTGACTTCTATTCTGATACCTCTTCTCCCTCTCAGTAACAGGTTCATCTTCTTCTGAATGCAACATGGTTGTGGTTCTCCAATGAAATCATAGACTGTGCCAAGAAAGGAGCTCTAATACCACTGTAATATTCCAAATCTGGAATAGCACAGCAAGTCTGTGAAATACCGCACTCCTGGGATATTGATGCATAGAAATGATTTTATAGCCCTTGGATCCCTTAGATCAATATATCTGGAGTCTAGATCCAAAATGGGAGCAAAAACAAATCAAACTAGGTGTGGTAAACAGATCTCCCACCACCTAGTCTAGCTGAAAAACACCCTATAAGAGGGGTTGCAGCTATGCACAACAAAATACTTCAGAAATAACACAGTCTTGGAGAGCATGAGTAGGAGGCCATCAAATATGATCAAAATATGAGTATACAACAGAAAATCAGAATTATAATGAAGCTCTTTCAATATACAGTAGAATACAGTAGACAAGAGAGCAAGGAATCTTCAGAAAAGAAGGTTGCAACACATATATAAACTATAAAATGGTTAACAACATTATTTTAAGGAGATGAAGAAGCTGACAATTACATCTCAAATCTAGGAAAGATCTGTGGACAAAACATCAGATCCATTTCAGATCTAGAAACTAGAAATACTTATTTACAAGATCCCCTTTGGGTTTTGACCAAATCATGCATTACAAAGAGTAGATCTGAGTTTTAAGTTGCAGATCTAAAAAATTCTTCCAAAATTTATGAAGATGAATTTACATTAAAATAGATCAGATTTAAACAGAACATGGATCAGCAAGCTCATCCATGGATCACCAAAGTGAAAGGCAAAGCCCAGCACTAGAGATCCCTCATCAAAAATGGGGTCAAAACACCTTGCAAAACCTCTACTGAAAATAACGAAGTTCCTCAATGAAAACTGTGTTGTAGATTGAATAACATAGATGGCATGATGCCAAGATACAAATATGAAGCTCAAATAGTGGATGCACTCTTCCAGGAGGTTAAAAGACACACTCACTGAGAAGAGGCTCCAATACAAGCTAGATCCAAGCATATCTAGAATTCCAATTGTTGCAGCCTACAAAAGAAAGCAAACCCTCAATAGATCTACATTACAGTTGGAAGTAGAGCTTGGCCCAAAGCCTAATAGTGGATAAAATTAGCAAAAACTCCTCCAAGAATCCTCAAGGGAAGAGGTGAAATCCCTGCATAGGAACTCCAAGTGCTAAGCAACACAATTCTCTAGTAAACAACAGAGAATATTATTTGTCTAAATAGACAAGATACTTAGAAATATAGAAAATCAACAACCTTCTCTTGTTGCCTTCCCCTTCCTTTTATAAGATGAAATCCTTTTCAAACCCTAAACCACCTTGATGAGTTAGCTCCTTTCACATGAGGGGCCTCCTTCTAGAACTGCGTTGACCCTCCATGAGGTACATTGAATCTAGACAGTGTTGTAGATTTGGTTAAGGTTGACCCAGTCTCACAACTCAAACCCCTTTCAAACCTGCAAGTGATTTATTTACATGGCCCTGATTTATCCTTTTTCACATGGGCATTCATTTATTAAGTCTTTTCAGGAGTTTTACATGTCCTCCTTTATTCATTTATTCATGCAACAAAAAGTAAAACAAAAATGTATATTCCTCTTAGCTTAGGGTAAGTAGGAATATTACACACCTATGTGGTCCCTAGGAATGGAAACTAAGGTCACCAATTCATATCGGAAGTCAGTGGAACAGTCTTTGGCCAGGATCCAACAAGTAGGAGAGGGTGTATCTCTCTTCCCTGCTTTCACTCGCCGCTCGTGCTTAACTCCCATTTGAGAAGAGATTTCCCGAAGAAATTAACGACATTGGATTTCACTCTTTTAATCAACTTCTATGTTTAAATTCAGAGTGGACTTGGATAGTTAACTCTCCACACACCTATTCCAAGGCCCTAAATGACCTATATTAGTTGATGTATATATGAAAAATTAAAAAATTCTAGTTCATTTTAATTTTAGCGATTGATTTTAATGGTCGTTTTTAAGTCAAGGGTAAAATGGAAGTGAAAATTATGATGTTATTTGACGCAATAAGAAATAAATAGAAAACTTGGCTACATGAAGATGCAGCTATTTTTCTTTGATGAAAGAGTTTTATACTAAAGGTTCTACAAACAAATTAAGAAATAAAAAAAATCTTTTCTTTTTCAAAACACACACTCACACACTCAAAATCTACAAAAGACTAAAAATTATTATAGTGACAATATCCTAATGCAAGCTAAAAATTCTTAATACAAGATTCTAAGAACTATTCTTAAAGCAAGAAAATGTGTTTCTCAAAGAAATAAAGAGGCCAAAACTTGACAAAACGAGGATCAAATTCAATAAAGAGTTTCCCCAAAATCAAGCAAATTCAACCTAATGAAAAGAATTCACACTTGCTCAAAACAAAAATAAGACCAAAAACAAAACCCAAAAGAAAAATAAAGGCAAAAAAATATGTTTTTATCTTTTTTATTTTTAAGGGAAAAAAGAGTTCTTGAGAAAAAGAAAAAAAAACTACCAAAGACTTCAAGATTAAATTCAAGCATAATGAACCTCAAATTTCACAAGCCATAGAAATAATTAACATGATAAGAGTTAAAGTGAAAAGAGGCTACAAACTCAAAAAATGGATCTGAACAACATCATAAAAACCCCATCAAGCGAGAAATATTTTAAGATAACAAGAAAACTATTCAATATGGCAAGAAGTACTTTCTCAAAAACCAAGAAAAAACCAAAAGGGTCGACTTTCAAGAAAGCAAGGAAAATCAATGTAAACGCTGGGTTATAAGTGAATTGACACTAATTACATTTCCTAAATAATTAGAACAACCAAGAAATTCAATGAGAATCCTTGAACCCAAACTCAAAAACCAACACTTTACCAAAAGGAAAACCCTAGGTTGACTAGGTCTTTCCACAAAGAGAGATAGGAAACTGAAAATCTGCAAGAAGCAAGACTCTCCCAGAGAAACAATGACCGAACATAAGCAATAAAAATTAGGAAAATTTCTTTACTGAAATCAGAATCTGAAAAATTCATTCAAAACCAAACATACGTGACTTAGCACTGATATACCTACGTATATACATGATTGTACTCAAGGAAAACTGCGTAAACACGTGTTTATTTGGAAAAAAGTGCAAGTGTACGTGATTGTGTGAAATAAGATCTGCGTATAAATAGGCCACCAAAGAAAAATAAAAATTTAGGGTTGATCCAGTAGATCATAATTTTTTCCTAGATTGCAAACAAATCAAAGATACTGGAAAATTCAAGAAAACAAACAAGAATGCCCAAATCAAGAGAGAAACAACCCAAACAAGGAAATAGAAGGTTGTATTCCCCAACGGAGTCACAAATTGTTTTACGGGATAAAACACCCTAGGGTATGGGTTGGCAACCCCAACAAATCAAAGGGAAACTTCCAACAAGAAGCAAGAAAACAAGCAGTCCTAATGCATAAGCTACTAAAGTAGGATGAAGAGAGAGTACCCGTGGGTCCTACGTTTGAAGGTGTTCCCATAGAGTTCAAACCCTCCGCTTCCTCCAATTTTTTAAAACTTGCAACAAGTTCCTAAAAGGAATATATATTAGCATTAGTTAAAATCATGTTCAAGATATGAATGTTAGATCATATAAGCATAAGGATATAAACCATGAAATCATATATAATTAGATCGTAACATGAGTTAAAGCATAATGATATTAACGTTCAAGAATGAGACATAAATTATTTATTGATAACTGCAAAGAAATTTGGAAGAATACAGCCTGATTCGATCACAGCTCCAAGCGAGAACTAGGCTTCGGATCCGTCCAGCCCAAGCCTCAACAATCCTCTTTCAAGTGCATACACATAGATTTCATGTAAAGGAGATGAACATCTCTATAAGGAAACAAGAGTTTCCTATAGCTTGGAGTGCAGGAGGCACATGGAAAGGTCAGAATTGATTAGGGACAAATTGCCTCTTAATATCAATATCCTATATCTCTCTCCCTTTAGGCTTCCCATGAGTTGTATTTATACCACCCAAAAAAAAAAAAAAATCAGTTGGGGTACAGTTAGGCCACGGGCTCCTATAGGTGGGTTTCCGGTGTAACCTGTAAACCCCACCTAAAAAAGAGGGATTTTATATTTTTTTCATATTTCAAATTATATACGCGAATTGGGTATATATGGACCCATGCGTGTATGCTCTTTTTGAAGGGAAGAGTTGCGTATGGGATTTAAATTAATTTTTTTTAGTAAAATGACCAAGTCTGAAGGGAAAGGGCTGCCCATGGCCATATGTCAGAGCAACAAGTATACAGGGGTGTTGAATGATGCTATAACAATTAGTTGGAGGTAAGATCCCCATTTCATTAAATGAATGATGGCCACCAGTCAGAGGAGTTGTGCCATATGTTCTGTGATTAGATCAATATTTGCCACCAGTTCATCCTCCTCTTATTCCTCATATGTATTCCAGGCCTGCAAATATTCCTCCAGCTTCCTTGCAAAATCCTCCTCCTATTTCCTCCATTTTTCTTCCTCTACTAATAGTTTCCATTGTTCCTCTTCTTCCCTTTTATTCTTCACAACTTCTTCTTTCGGTTTTCTCTATCACTTCGTCTTATTTTCTCTTCTTCAACTCTTCTCTCATCTTTTTCATGTCCTCCCACTTCTTATTTTATGTTATTCTTACAACATGTGATCCTCTGCCTGATTTATTTTCCTTTCTTCTTCCCATTCCTTCCTTTTCTTCTTTGTTTCAATTGTGCCCTTGGTATGTGGATCAAATTTGAATTTCCTTCTCCTCTCCTCTTCAAAATAATGTATCAACTTCCTCTTTGGCCCAACATCAACTTGAGCAACAACCTCTAGTTGGGTCCCTTCTTGATTAGTATCTGGTGCATGAGTTGCATGAGAAAGGATTGCTTTATATCATGATGCTACTACTTTGGAAGCATTATACCAATTCTTAATATTCTATATGTGAGAAAAGGAGAGGGTATTCTAAGGAAAAAAAGAGAGGATATACTAGCCTAACAACTGCAGATGACTGTGTCAAAGGTGAAAAGGATTTTGACAAGGTGAGGAACCTAAGTTTTATATGTTTGCATAATTTCTTGATGGGATCTATGCCTGAAATGAGTTTCTAGGTCTAGAGTGTGTTAGTGTACAATATTTAGTGATAAAATGTACTCTTTTAAATTTTCTTAGTAGTGGTCCTACGTCAAAATTTTATATTTTCAAGTTAGTTTTCAAATAAAATTTTGTTCACTAGATATGTCTAGGTCTTAAAAAGAGACTCCCTCCAGTTTATTCATGGTCATTGTCATTTCATCGGTCATGTCCTCCATTATCATCTAGATTCTTAGGTCAATCACCATGTTTTCACCTAGGTCAATGTCTAGGTGTCTTTCATTTCGCCACCATAAATGTCCAAATTCTGTCAAGTTATCTTCAAAAGGGATTTACTTTAGATAGGAAAAATAAAGTAAGACAAATTTTTCTTCTTTCAAAGCTTGTTATATTGTCAATTTTTTCAAAAAGGAATTTTTTTATCAAAAGATCATGTTTTCACTTAAGGAAAAAAAAGGTGTTTTATTGATTTTATAAGAGTAAAATTTCATTTCCTCAATTCATTTATCTTCTCTTGTTTGATAAAGCTCCTCTCTCACCTTCAAAATACTCTACAATTGTCAAAGGTGGAAGAAAACCAAACAAAATTGCAAGAAAATTCACTCTGCTACGTTTCTAGAGGCTTCACGACATTTTTGGGAAGCAACGCAATGTTTCTAGGAGGTAGCACTACACTTATGCCACAATGCTAAGTTTATGCCAAAAGCACTACGTTATTGGGTTTCAGCCTCCAATTCAACTTTTCAAGGTTCAAAACAAGTTTTCAAACTTTTTATGGCCTCCAAAATCACTAAGTATACACTTCAAATGCCTTTTTCAAGTCAATTCATCAATGTATGAGTGTTTTCTCTCCTTAGAGTTTTTGCTCCACTATGTTTTAGGGTTTCCCTTCCTTGATTGGTTTTATCCATTAAAAAAACCCTCATCCCATCATCTAATACCTTCACATACTTTCCACATACCCTACTCTAATACCCCCTATCACTCATAGTCTCTCTACCATTGTTTCCATAAAAACTATAATTCCCACTACATTTCCACAAGAGAACTAGAAAATCCCCATGTTTTCACATTTTGGTCCACCTCCCCATACCTATTTCAAGAAATTTCACTTGTAACCTCAAGCTAACACATCACCCTACCTCCTCATTTTTTTGGGGAATTTTCCTCAGCTT
>JAXQQM020062328.1:0-51975 GCA_034641835.2 Pinus albicaulis
TTAGGCAACCCAGAATTGATGAAATCCTTAGGTAATCCATGAGAATGCATAAATTTTCATAAAAAATCCATAAATGCAAAGTTTTCCTCCTGAAGAGCTGCCAATTATAAGCGCGCGCAAGGTGGTGCTACATGTTGGGCAGGAAAATCTGTTTTGTGACCAAAAAAATCAAAATTGACAAAATTTTTCCCAAATTCCTTGAAATTTGGGCTGAAGGTCCCTCATCAAGTACTATACTCAGAAAAAGAAGCTTCGGCCAAGATTTGGAGTCTATCATGTCTTTTACGACGCTTCAGTGCCCTCCTTAGCCTTGCTTTCAGGATCTTGATCTTCGCTTTGCAAACATGTGTGCGCGCCCAATAATGATTCTTCATATGTCTGAGCATATTATTCTCCTTGTTTGCCTTCACCAACCGCTTCTCAAGATGAATGTTGACTCTCTCAAGCCAAGTCTCTCTATCGGCCTCAATCTCCCGCTCAATAGGTGTCATCTCGGATGGGATTCTCCAGGCAGCTTGCCGGTTCTCACGAATGTTTTGTAACTCCATGATCGTCTGTTGATCTTCCAATTGTTTGTTCCGCTGATCCAGATAGTCTATAACCCATTGAGCTTTCTGCAATTTCTCGGTCAATGTGCTGATCTCAGTTTTCTGTTCCTGAATGATCTCCCTCAACTTTGAGCTTGGAGAGCTCAAATCCTCCTCAACCAATATGAAATCAGTATCTTGGCCTCCTGAAGGGCCCTCATCCTGCATAGGCTTCTTGCTTTTGTCCTACATCTATACCTGTACCTATACTGATGTTGAAGGTGAGACCCCTTCCACCCCAGGTGGAGATAGTACTAGCTGAGCTGCTGATGACGGTGGCGAGACCCCTTCCACCCCAGGTGGAGATAGTACTCACCGTGCTGCTGCAAACAATGCTCTGGTGCCCCTCTGATAAGTAACATATGCTGGCACATTGATAGGCTCTGTCTCGGGACCTTCAGGCTGATGTGAAGGTTCACCTGGCTCATGAACGATCTCCGGAGGAGGCTGAGTGGCTGTGAAAAAGTCACGGGAGATGAAATCCTCCCATGCAATGCCCTGCAATCCAAGTTGATGTACCACAATGATCTTGATGAGCGCATAATGATAAATGCTGTTGTACCGCTACTCGGGAGTCTTCTTCTGGACAAGAGTGGTCATTCTCTCGATGTTTCGGCACATGAAATATGGTATGTTCATCATCCTCACTCTCGTGAAATGCATCAATAATCTGATATGGTACGCATAGAGACGAGAGAAGCGACCCTCACAACTGAAGTATCTAATAATGAGTCTCATCAAAGGCGCATAGGATTCCTTCAGGAAACGGAATGGGAATACCCTGTTGAGCTGTCTCACATAACTAGGCCTGATGTAAGGTTCATAATACTCTTTGTCCACCTGCTGTCTCTTGTTCCACTGTTCACCCACATTCGGTATCCCGGTGGCTTGAGATATGGTTTCTGGTGTCAAGGTGAAATTTACACCAGCAAGAGATACCTGTCCATCATGCAAATGTAAAACAAACAACCAAGCTAACTCCTGATGATGCTGAATCTGAGCAATCCTCTCACAATACTGATAGCATGACTGCTCTCGAAAACATGCCATGGCAAGTGGGCAGGCCTGCAACTGAGTCAACGAGGTGGGTTCTTCTCTCACATGTTTGCCTCATTTACGAGGCCTTCTCGGTGCATGTAGCTCTGTGGTAGAATCACTGTCTTGTTCATATGAAGACTCAGTGTCCGTCATGATGTTGCGAGGTATATGTCAAGTGTATGTTTGGTTTGTTGAAGATGACAAATTGGTGCCTTTGTTTCAATTGCCAAAATATGCCAAGCAGGAAGGGACTGTGGTAAATAAGGACAGTGGGTATAGTGGACTGTTAAGTGAAATTAGAATGCAATAACAGTCACTTGACTGTGTTTTAGGAATGTGGGGTTTGGGGATTTTTGCAATTGATATGGAAGAGTGATAGTGATGAGGAATGGTAGGGTTTAGGGATAAATGGGAACAAATGATATGAGTGGCTTTGGGACATAGGGGAAAAGAGGATGGACTGTATGATGATATGACAGTGATGGGGAAGGGAACCACAGATGGAGAATGGGATTTGCAATATCTTGGCACAAAAATCAGACTTTTAAAACTTGAAATCCAAACCCTAAAGAGTAGTTTTTGACAAGAAGATAGGGTTTATGTTTGGCGTTCAAATTCTCAAACCAATATTCAAACAACTCCAAACACCAGCTATGAACAATTGTATAAACTTACTTGAGCATGGAGCAACCAAGAAAAATGCGATTTTGGAGAAAACTGGAAATTTTTTTTGGTCTCAGGCCTATGCGCCGCGCGCATAACCCAATGTGTCGCGCTCTCCTTGTGCGTCGCGCACGTTGTGTTTTACACGGTGAACAATAGTTGTATGTGCCATGACCACTGTGTGCACCGCGACCTTTACCCAACACGCTGCGCAGGTAACTTCACCAACTGCTTGGCCTTCATATCACTGTTTCGCTCTTCCACTAATTTTGACTCTGCTTAATGATGTCTTTGGCGTGCAAATGGGTTGTAGAAACAATGGAATTACCTTATATAGTGGAGAACTTTGATTTTTGCTTCTTTAAAACCGACTTTATTATGTTTTGGCTTTGGCAATTTTCACTTTCTAATACAAACTCTGTTTTTGTTTCCATTTTGACTTTTTGACTTGAATGACGAAACTTTTGTCAATTTTTTGCAGGGATGACTGGCACGAATTTTGGCAAAGGCGACCAGGGCTGCGCCTGAAGAATTTGACAACTGAAATTTTTTGAAAACTACATGGCAATTTATTGCAAAAGACAATACTGAGGATTTTTCTTCAAAACAGAGTTTTGAAGAAGAATCATGATCTAACATTATGACGATGAAATTTTTGAAATGAAAACTTATTTTGAACCTCCCTTTGGCCTGCTGGCATTATTGGACACTTTGAAGACAAAATTTGTGAAACCCTAGACCTAATGACTGAGATGACTCTTTGCTGACTAAGAGACCAAAAAAGGACTGTAAATGACTTTAAAATTGATTTTGATGAATGGACACGGACCAACAGGTACATGACATGAGGGACATGAGTGACAAGACCCTTCCATCAGATGATCCATGCTTCTAATAGAATGCAAATGACTGACCTGAATGGGACACCTAAAAATGAAATGCAACAAAAGAGATTTTGATCTCTAACGGAGGGATGAACAGATCGAATCTAACATTGGCTCCAATGGGGATGGTAGCTCCTGGGAGGTGCCAAGAACTAAAGATCTCTAGGAAAGCAGGCAGTGCCTTCATCCATTGGGCTATGGAGTCCATAACTTCGAAAAATCAACAGAAAACTCTTGACTCATTTATTGACTGAAAATTTGACTCAAATTGACTCAACTTTGAAACCGACATGACTGAAAATCCTGACTCGACAAACTTGAAACAAAAATGAAATCAATCTTCAGAATTATAGCCTTCACTTTGGGCCCCAAACTGAAGAGAAGATCACAGAGCACACTTGCAATGAAAACTGAAATAAATGATATATACAATGGCAATGTAATCAGCAGAAAACATCTCAGAAATGATATCGCTTGAGCAGCCGACCATTGACTGGCCCTCCTGGACAATCTTCTCCATTCATCTCTTTCAGAAGAAAAGCATTCTGACCCCGATATGCAGCAATTTTAAAGGGTCCTTTCCAGATATTTTCGAATTTACCGTGTTTACCCTTTTCCTCATTTCTTGCATCCCATTTCAGCACCACTTCTTCCAATTGAAATTTTTCCGCCTTTGCTTTTCTGTCATAGATTTTCTTAATTCTCTCCTGCATCTTGAATGTGTTTTGAAAAACCTCCTCTCTATTCTGCTGCAAATGGATCATTTGATTTATTCTTCTTTGCATATGATCTTCTTCACTGCCAGCTTCCTGAAGAAGTTTGACCACTGGAACTGCGAGAGAAGTAGGAAACATCGTATCAACTCCATAAACTAACTCAAAAGGGGACATACCAATGGATTTCTTCTGACTCACTCGATCTGCCCAAAGTGCATTGACCAGCTTCTTATGCCAACTTTTCTTGTTTATTTCCAACAAATTTTTAATGATGTTGACCAAAGATTTGTTTGAAGACTCCGCCAATCCGTTGCCTTGCAGATGATAAGCGGTTGAGTGTCCCAAAATGATTTTATACTTGTCACAAAACTCAATCATCCTTTTTTATTTGAAAGCTACTACGTTATCAGTGATTAACTTATTCGGGCAACCAAAACGAGACAAAATTTTATTCTCAAGGAAAGAAATTAGTACTGAATCTGTAGCTTGCCTGGTGGGAATTGCTTCAATCCATTTCATGAAATAATCTATCGCTGTTAGGATCCACCTATTTTGAGCTGAAGAAGCAGGATGAATTTCGCCAATGAAATCCAAACCCCATTGCTGAAAAGGAGCACTTACTTCAATGGGCTTAAGCGGCAAAGGCTGCAATTTCTGCCTCCCTTCAAAAATCTGACATTCATGACAGCTTTTGGCAGTCTTAAACACATCAGAAAAAAGTGTCGGCCAATAATATCCCACTCTCAAAATTTTATTTGTCGTTGTTTTCCAAAAAAGGTGACCTCTGCAATCTCCCTTATGAAAATCCTCCATAGCCTTCTTTGCTTCTTCTTCCACCAAACAGTTTAACAAAACACCACCGGGATCTTTCCAATAGAGTGAATCATTCAAAATACAAAACTTAGCAGCCTTCAATTTCAGAGTTCTACTTTTGTTTCTAGGCATGCCGGGCGGTGGTGAAAATTTTTGAAACACGTAAACAATGTTTGAATACCAAGGAGATTGAACAAAGATTTATGATACCTAAATTGGTGAACTTTCCTCATTCTCTTCATACATAGCAGCAATGAGATTGATTTCCAAAGCGTGTAAATTGGATTCAGCCATTAGCTTTGCCAGCCCTTGTCCTTTGATAAGTTTTGTAGGCTTTATCTCCACATCATACTCCAACAAAGCAGCAATCCATCTGCCCCGTCTCCCTTCCGGATCTGTTTGCACTAAAACATCCTTAACAGCAGCGTTAGGAACATAAGCAAGAATATGAGAATGCAGAATATATACTCGGAAATATTTCAACGCTTTCACAAGAGCAAGAGCTTGCTTTTCAATTATGTTATATTTCAAGGTTGCATCTCTTATGGTATGGCTGAAAAAAGCAATTGGTTTTTCATGCCCATCTCTTTTCTGCATCAATACTGCTGCCATAGTATGCTCCGAAGCAAATGAAAACAAAATAAAATCCTGAGTATAATCTGGGCTGATCAAAACCGGGGCTGAAGAAAGAGCCAACTTCACTAAATTGAAATATTTTACCGCCTCCTCAGTCTACTTTACTACATTGTCTTTCTTAAGCATGTCTGTAATCTCTCTTAGATGTTCAGCAAGATTAGGCACAAAACGGCGTAAAAAAATCATCTTACCATTAAAATATTGAATCTCCTTCTTATTCCGGGGAAGATCAATTTTCTGAATAGCTTCAACTCGAGTTGGGTCAATACGGATGCCATCTTTTGAGATAATATGACCAAGAATTTTGCCCTCATCCATGGCAAACAAACTCTTCTTCGGATTGAGTGACACACCATACTTTCTACATCGCTGAAAAACAACTTTCAAATGGTAAAGGTGCTCTTCATAAGAATTGGAAAAGACTGTCAAATCATCAAGATACACAACTAGAAAAACATCTTTCTCATTTGCAAATGCCATATTCATTGCTCGCTGAAATGTCGCACCAGCATTCTTCAAACCGAAAGGCATTTTAGCATAATGGAACATTCCCCACGGAGTGGTGAACGTTGTTTTGTCTCTATCATCCTCATGGACCAGAATTTGGTTATACCCAGAATAACCATCGAGTAGTGACATACGAGATGCTCCAACTACTCGCTGAAGTATGTGATCCATTTTGGGCAATGGATAATTATCTTTCAAGGAAACCTTATTCAGATTCATAAAATCAATGCACAAATGAATCTCACCTGTCTTCTTGCGTACGGGCACCAAATTGGAAATCCAATCTGAAAATCTTATAGGAACAATAATACCAGCCTTGTAAAGTCGATTCACCTCCTTCTCAATTGAGGGCAGCAACTTCGGATTTATCCTTCTCAACTTCTGCCTGAAAGGTTTCTGATTTGGCTTGATAGGAATGGTGTGCTGAATTATATTTGTACCATACGTCTTCAAATCTGAATAGTCCCAAGCAAATACATCAGCAAAAGAAGAAAATAAACTAACATATTTTGCTTTCACCTCCGATGGCAATGCTTTGGACAATTTCACCATCTTTGGATTTTCAGCTGATCCAATGTTCACGTCTTCAACTCCCTTTTCGGTTGGCCGCAAGATTGGTTTTCTAGCTAAGTCATCTTGATCAAAGAGCTCTTCTAAAGGTATCAAACCCTTAGGAATGACATTATCCTTCAGCTACAATACTTCCATCTGATTTATTTGCACATCAGCCTCACCATCATCATGCTCCATGTCAATTGAAGTATCTTTGAATTTACCTTTGTTTTGCAGAAATTCATCAATCTCATCATCATCTTGGAATACTTGCCAAAACCTTTGATTGTCCAGGACAGTTGGACGATGTTTCACGTGAATTTCAAACTTGTTACTTGAGTTCATTAGAATTTTCAAATTACTTGCTTCCTTAGCAAGAGCATCTGCAATACCATTTTGAATACGTGGCACACAAGTCAAAGTATAGTCTAAAAACAACTTCAAAATATCAAGAACTGCATTTTGGTAAGCCCGCATTCGAGGATTCTTAGCTTGATACTCACCCTTCACTTGCTTAATTACCAACTCGAAGTCGCCATAGACTGCAATCCTTTTAGCATTCAACTTTCTGAGTATTTTCAGACCAGCAATCAAAGCTTCGTATTTTGCCTCATTATTCGAACAATCAAAAGCTAATTTATAAGAGCAGACCCTTACGTTACTCGGTACCTTGTTTGGGGCGGAAAAAGGGCTACGTACCCAAATACCAATTCCAGCACCATCGCTTCCAACTGCACCATCGAAATCCATAGTCCATAAACCATCTTCATCTTCTTCCAAGTGCTGAAATTGTGTTTTCTCTGTTATTTCTGCTTGTTGTCCATCAACTTTATGCTGCTGTCGGGAGGCTGATTGCTCAGCGAAACTTTCAAGTTCTTGCCTTTCTTTCTTCAAAACTTCTCTGAAATTTTCTGTGATCTCTGGAATGTCCTCTACTTCAACTAACTGACTATCTACATCATTGAAACTATCTGAATACAAAACAAAAGACTCTAAATCTGTATGTACATAATTAATCGGATGATTAACAGGTTTCTTTTTGCTAGTAATCATATATTTCATTTTTTTTTCCCGGTATAATTTTCTCATTTGACCAAACACGGGAATCGTAGCATAGGAGAAATCAAGTTGCAATGTTCCCTTCAGTTTTGCTCCCCAATATCTGGAAAGAAGCATACCAAATCTAGGAGGAATGTCTGCCACAACCACATCCATCAGAACATTCTTTGTCGGAATTTGATCCAAACTAACCACCAAATCTTTAATAATCCCAATACATCTTACTCTGCTGGAATCGAATGAATAAATATCATAATACTTCCTAGTGATGTCCAATCCCAACTTCTCCATGATCGCCTTTGGCATGAGATTATGAGAAGCTCTAGAATCAAACATGGCATTGTGTAACACAAAATCATGCAATCTAAGGCTGATATAAAAAGGAGGCACATCACTATCGGGAGACTCACCATCCAATGCTGGTCCAAATATCAACTCAGGTTGATCATCTTCGACATTCAGCATATCATACATTGGATCGAAATTCAAAATTTTAGATACTTGACCCTTGTAGCTGCTATTTTTCATTAACTCAGTCAAAGGAATGGAAACTTTTAACTTAGCAATCTCACTCTCTAAGTTAAAGACTGAAGTTTTTTCTACCTCTTTGGCTGGAACATCTTTTCTTTCAGCTTTTTCCTTTGATACAATGCGTTGATTTAATCTTTCTGCAGATGGTGATTTACTAGTAGTAGGATCAGCGATCTCTTTTCCCTTCTTCTGTGCAACAGGTGAATCATTCTTTGGTGCTGAAACTTCCTTTCTCTTTTGTATTGGGTTAATAGGCACATCTCTGTTTCTAAGTGAATATTTTCACTGCTGGGCGAACAAGGCATTCATATAACCTCTCTGATACTCATCCGATTCTTCTTCAAGAGCTGTATCATTTTCCAAGATAAAATCCTCATCCTTTTGTACATCTGAATTTTCTGCATACTCCTCATCTTCAGTAATAAAATTTGGCATGTCATCAGGTGTGAAGAAGTGGTTTTCTTCTCCTATTACATTGTCTTCATCATCTGATTCCGGACCAACAAAATTCTGCTGTAAAGGAGTTTTTACCTGTTGTTGTGCTGGCGGTTCTTGTGCTTGCTGCTCTCGTTGCTTGATCCGGAACTGTGGTTGCTGCTGGCCACGGAAGTTAGGATTTCTGATCTACGGTTTAGGCTTATCAAGTGTCAATATTTCAATCATCTTTTACACCTTGCAAAGTACTTGATCTGAAGTAGAAGCTTCTTCCTTTATCACGACTTTCTTCTCTGCTCTCAATCTAGCTCTCTTGTCATTCAAATTAGCTTCAACACTCACTGCAATTTTCTGCATCTCCTCCAAAGTGGTCGGATCTCTTTCTCGTAATTGATAGGCCATGTCCGGATCAAAACCATCCGGAAACTTAAGCAAGGCTAATTTCTTAGATGGCCTTAAATCATCGGGAATTGCATTATAAACCGCATTAAATCTAATACCATAGTCTTGGACTGACTCACCTACATTCCGCTTAATCTTGGTATATTCAGAAGTGATCTAAAGAGGATCTTTCTTTACTTCCCATCGATCTAAGAATTGACTTTGAAGATCAGGTAGCGTAGCAATGCTTCTAGCTGGCAAAGCTCTGAACCACTTTCTTAACTCACCTCCAAAAGTTTGCACAAACAATCTCATGGTCACATTCTCTGCATCAATTTCATGAAGATCGAAGAAATCTGCCATTTTTTCAATATGTTGCTGCGCAGTGACACTTTGAGGAGTGCCATCAAACAATGGGATCTTGCTCTAATAATCAGCGGGCATGGCATCCAAGTTTTGAGGTAAGACAAGAGGTGCAAATCGAGAAGCCATTGCTCTTGGTGGATTTATAATCTTTCTTGGAGAAACAGGTGGAGTAGGAGCAGTAGATGTATGAGGTGTATGCGGTGGAGATGGAGGAGAAACTACTGCAGATTTTTTATCAGTGATAGAAGGTTGCACGGGAATGGTAGGAATGAAAGGAGGCTCAGTGGGAATTTGTGAACCGGATGTAACTTCTGATGGCCCAAGAGTTTCAGAGGCAGACTCTATAAATTCAGGGATGTTCGTTGCCACAATAGAATTCTGAATATTCAAGATGTAACTATCAATGGATCTATTAGCTTGTTCAATTTCAAGATATTTAATGAACTCGGGATTTATGACAGTAGAATCAAGAGCACTTTCAGACTTAGTTTCAAACAACGACAACTCAAACTGCTCATCAAATTCAAGATCTTCAAGATATTCGAAAACAGCGGGACATGAATGAGATTTGAACAGAGGAATCACGGGACTTTCTCGACGATGGATTCTTGAAATCAGATTGGGATTTTCATACACTGGAGGTGGATCAGGATCCGGATTTGATCTAGTATGTCTTCTGGAAGCCAGTGTATTTGATCTATTTTCAAAATCAAAGGGACAAAAACAACTTGTTCAGCCTATCAAATTCTAGACTCATCACCCGAAAGTCCAGAATGATCTGATATACTGGGGTAATTCACAATTCAAGTGTCACGTTTACAAGCTAGACCGGAGATTGACTAAAGCAGTGTTTATCTACTTTCGCTAATGCAAAGCAAGAGCGTTTCGAAGGCTACCTGGCATAACTTCAGGCTCCGTCTGTAGCTTAGAAAACAAATAAAACCAACAAGCAAACCATTTTTTCCCCAGTATGGTCGCCACTATGTTATTGCCTAAATCTACCTCAGGCTGAAGGAAGGCAGAGTTCAGGGTAACATCAAACCACGCTCAGTCTGGTAGCTAGCCCTACCAAAACAGGAGAGGGCTCTCTCCGGGTCAATCTCAGAAAAAATAATCGATAGGGCTTGATATGACTTGAAATAAAAGCTAATTTTAGGCAAGGTATATAATTAAAGGAGTTTGATTGTGATTTTGGGGGTTTTTGTCGGAAAAAAGGGAAAGGCAGTTTTGGATCCGGGGATAAGGCCTAGTTTTTGCAGAGTTCTGATTGGGGCAAGGAAGGAAATTTCTTTGATGCTTTAGATTGAATGAATGGATGGATTAGACTTGTGAGGAGCTGAAGAGGGCAAGAGGGCTTCTAGAATCCTCTTCAAACATATGAAAACATGGAAAATTAAACAAAATTTCAAGGCAGAGCACAGCAGTCCAATGAATTCTACCTTAATCACTCATTTGTTTAATTTAAGAAGAAAAGAGAAGGGAAAATGATACACATAAACATCAGTTAACTTACAATTACATAGAGAAAAACACCATCAAAACACAGAGCCACATGGATCCCAAAGAGTGTTGCAAACCCTGGTCTATTCCTTTGCCAAAATTGCAGAGATGAAATTTACAATGAAGTGCCAAGCAATCCCAAGTGTCCAACCCTGAAAATGACTGAGAAAATACATAATATAGACAAGCCTAACTCCTCCCCATGTCTCTAAGGGTCGATCTCATCATTCTAGGAGCTGTTTCAACCATATCTAAACTAGGAACTGGAAAATACGCAATGAAACAACTTGCCTCTATATGTGAGGAAACTGATTCATTCACTTACATTTCACCTTTTGGTGAATGAATATTCTAGAATGAGTAAAAATGTGCCAAAATTACATCATGGTCATGAAATTACATCAAGGTATATCAAAATTTACATGAAAAAGTCCAACTGGCCAAAACTAGGCGAAATTTTGAGCTGCTGAGTGAAAAATAGGCCAAATTTCCCTATGCGCTGCGCCTGAAATCTCTATGCGTAGCACAAGTTTGAGGCTGATTTTGAGGCCCTTCCCGAAGTCTGAATTGAGTGAAGGATAGCTCGTTGGAAATCCCCGCCTGTCTAATTTCCAACCCAAGTGGAATTTCTGGATTTGGATGTCATTTTCCCCTCCAAAAATCAAATCTCCCAGCGCTACTTCCTGTGTGTGCAAAAAGTGGTAGAAAGGCCATTTTCAAGGTGTTTTTGACCCTTCAGACAACCCAAAACTTGTCAAAATCCTTAGGTAATTCATAGGTATGCATAAATTTTGATGAAAAATCCAAAAATACAAATTTTTCCTCCTGAAGGGCTGCCAATTGTAAGCGCGCACCAAGTGGCGCTACGCGTTGGGCAGGAAAATCTGTTTTTAGGCCCAAAAATTCAAAATTGACAAAAAGTTTCCCAAATTTCTTCAAATTTGGGCTGAAGGTCCCTTATCATGCACTATGCTGGGCCAAAGAAGATTCAGCCAAAATTTGGAGTCTATCATGCCTTTTGCGATGTTTCAGTGCTCTCCTTAGCCTCGCTTTCAAGATCTTGATCCTTGCTTTGCAAATATGATTGTGCGCCCAATAGTGGTTCTTCATGTGTCTGAGCATATTCTTCTCCTTTTTTTCCTTCGCCAACATCTTCTCAAGATGAATGCTAACCCTCTCAAGCCAAGTCTCTCTATCAGCTTCAATCTCCCGCTCAATAGGTGTCATCTCGGTTGGGCTTCTTCGGGCAGTTTGTCGGTTCTCACGGATGTTTTGAAACTCCATGATCGTCTGCTGATCCTCCAATTATTTTTTCCACTGCTTCAGATAGTTTATAACCCATTGATCTTTCTGCAATTTTTCGGTCAATGTGTCTATCTCATCTTTTTGTTCTTGAATGGTCTCTCTCAACTTTGAGCTTTGAGAGCTCAAATCCTCCTCAATCAATATGAAATCAGTATCCTAGCCTCCTGAAAGGCCCTCATCCTTCATAGGCCTCTTACCTCTGTCCTGTACCTATGCTACTAATGACGGCAATGAGACCCCTTCCACCCTGGGTGGAGATAGTACTCGTCGGGCTACTGCAAACAATGCTCTAGTGCCTCTCTGATAAGTAACAAACACTGGCACACTGATAGGCTCTGTCTCGTGACCTTCAGGCTGATGTGAAGGTTCACCTGCATCATGGACAACCTCCTGAGGAACCGGAGGGGCTGTAAATAAATTATGAGCAATGAAGTTTTCCCATGTGATACCCTGCAATCCAAGCTGATGTACAACAACGATCTTGATGAGTGCATAGTGATAAATATTGTTGTACTGCTACTCGGGAGTTTTCTTCTGCACAAGAGTGGTCATTCTCTCGATGTTCTGGAATATGAAATAAGGTATTTTCATTATCCTCACTCTAGTGAAATGCATCAATAACCTGATGTGGTAGGCATAGATGCGTGAGAACCGGCCCTCACAACTAAAGTATCTGATAATGAGTCTCATCAAAGGCGCATAGGATTCCTTCAGGAACTGGAATGGGAATACCCTGCTGAGTTGTCTCACACAGCTAGGCCTGATGTATGGTTCATAATACACTTTGTCCACCTGCTGTCTTTTGTTCCACTATTCACCCACATTCAGTATCCCAATGGCTTGAGATATGGTTTCTGGTGTCAAGGTGAAATTTACACCAGCAGAGTCACCTGACCATCATGCAAATGTAATACAAACAACCAAGCTAACTCCTGATGATGCTGAATCCGAGCAATCATCTCACAATACTGATAGCATGACTGCTCTCGAAAACATGCCATGGCAAGTGGGCAGGCCTGCAACTGAGTCAATGAGGTGGGCTCTTCCCTCACATGCTTGCCACCTTTACGAGGCCTTCTCGGTGCATGTAGCTCAGTGGTAGAATCACTGTCTTTTTCATATGATGAATCAGTTTCTGTCTCCATAATGTCCATGCAAGGTGTATGTTTGGCTTTTTGAAAATGAAAAATGAGAATTTGGTTGTTTTTGTCTTAATTTCCAAATAGGAAGGGACTGTGGGAAATATGGACAGTGGGAAAAAAGTGGTTCAATCAAGTGAAATTTGAAGTATGAAGATAGTCACTTGACTGTTTTGGGAATTTGGGATTTTGGGAATTTTATAAGTGATATGAGAGAGGGAGAGTGATAGGGAATGGTAGGGTTTAGGGATATGGATAATAGGACTTAGGAGTGAATGACCTTGGGATGTAAGAGGATGATGTATTGAGGAGATAACAGAGAATGGGATATGTGGCACAAACTTATTTTAAAATACCAATTTCAAACCCTAAGAGAGAAAAAAATAAATTTAACAAAAGGATAGGGTTTAACTTTTGACATTACAAATTCTCCAACCAATCTTTGAAACCACACCAAACACCGATCAATGGAAAATTACAAGATGATTTGACTTACTTGGAGCAGAGGGGCCGAGAAATTTGGAATTTCGTTGGAAGCAATGAGAAAATTGGAGTGTCGGGCCTGTGCGCCGCGCGCATAACCCAATGCGCCGCGACAACTGTGTGCGTCACGCCCATTCTAATTTGCAAAGGGATGGGCGGCTCTATGCGCCGCAACCTCCAACCAACGCGCCGCGACTGTAAATTCACTAACAGTCAGCCCTCAAACAACTGTTTTCGCTCTTCCACAACTTGACTTGGCTTTCACTCTTGTCGTAGCGTGCAAATGAAGTTTGAATTTGGAAAGATCTTATATATATCAAGGAATTTTGATTTTTTATTTTGAAATAACCCACTTGCTAATGTTTGCAATTTGGCACTTTGCACTTTTTAATATAAACTCTGTTTTGCTTGTTTCCTTTGATTTTTTAGCTGAATGATGAAACTCTTGTCTATTTTTTGCAGGGATAACTGGCATGGAATTTGGTAAAGGCGACCAGGGTTGCGCCTGAAGAACTTCACAACTGAGAAAACTTTGAAAATTACATTACATTTATTACAAAAGACAAAATTGACGATTTTTCTTCAAAACAGAGTTTTGAAGAAGAATCATGATCAAGCAATATGACGATGAAATTTTAGAAATGAAAACTTATTTCGAACCTCCCTCATGTGCTTGCTGACATTCTTAGTCATTTTGAAGACTAAATTTGCAAAACCCTAGACCTAAAGAGACCTAAAAACCCTAAAATGACTCTTTGGCAAACCTGACTGTAAATGACTTTAAAATTGACTTTGATGAATAGACCTAAGCCAACAGGTACACGACACGAGGGGTATGAGTGACAAGACCCTTCCATCAGATGATCGATGCTCCTAATGGAATGCAGCTGACTGGACTGAATGAGACACCTAGATTGAAATGCAGCAAAAGAGATTTTGATCTCTAATGGAGGGATGAAGAGACCGACTCTAATAGAACGTATTAAAGGCATTGAAATAGACAAACCAAAGCAACCCTGTCAAAGGGAATCAATTGATTCTGCATCAACTCTTGGAACGAGCAAAAGATGTAGGAAAAAATAAATCACAATAACCTATAAGAATGTGGAAGAGGGAACGGAGACATCCAATGTCACACCCACTCTTGGGACACGAATTTCTCCCACCACCAGTATAGGCATTTATGCATCTTGCAGTGGTACATATGAAACTGAGGTAGAATATGATGTTGTTTTTGGGGATATCAGAATGAGAGATGTTGGGAAATTTTTCAATCATAGGTTGAAGTAATCATGCCTTATGTTAGCCCCTATAAATTCCTTGACAAGCAAACAAGGGGCTAATTTGTTTTATGAGCCTTCAAGGAATGCATTTCTCTTGAAAACACATAATCCTTAAAGCCTTTCATGTTCCCTGCTCTTTTATCCTCTCCCTCTGCTGTTCTGGAATCAATAAGCCTCACTGATGTAAAAAATTGTGCTCCAAAAGGCCTTTATTTGCCCCTTGTATCCCTGCAGAATGTCCCATTTCACCCCTTTTTTCCTCTTTTCAAAGTCTCCTTTCCATCCCAAAATTTCTCCCTTAGTCCTCCTAAATCTCCCCAAAATCCCCTTTAAATTCTACCCTTACCCTTTGTTTGGCCAAATTCCCCTTTTTTCCCTTACCGTTACCCTTTCCCAATCTTAAAATTCATTAAAAAGGGCCCAAAAACCCACTTTTCACCTTATAATAGGGCCTAGCCCCTTTTCCACCAACCCTGCAAACCACTTCCCCATGTGCCCCTAGCGCCAAGACCAAGCGCTTAAGTCTTGGGTGCCAATCGCAATCGGAGTTTCCAGGCGGGCAAATGCCTTTGTAACATTGAAAAACTCCGATGCGATTGAGTTTGGTCCATCAAGCCTCCGCCGCAATCTCCACCGTTGATTTATTGTTTTGATCGGATGGCCCTGCGCCGATCGCACCTCCTGCCCCGATCGCAATCGCAACATTCACCGTGTCACCCTTTGTTCCACTCCAATTGCGATTCGCCGATCCAATCTCAGCCGTCCATTAATCCACAATCCGATGGCCATCGCACTTCTCGCCCCATCGCAATCAGAACTTTTGTAATGTGTCACACTTGTTCCCCCCAATTGCGATTTCCCGACTAAATCACATTCGTCCATCCGTGCGGAAATCAGTGGCCCAGATCTTATCGCATCGTGTCCCGTCACTCTTTCCCTTCCGCCCCTCCGATCAGATCTCCACCATCAATCTCCTTGTTGATCCAATGGCCATCGCATAATCGCATCATCGCACCAATCGCAATTGCAATTTCCAATCGCTACCACTCTTCGCCCTTTGCGATTGCGATTCCCCGATCCAATCTCATCCGTCCATTGATCCAAGATTGACGGTCCACGCTGAATCGCCCTCCACCCATGCCGGGTCCCACCGCATACAATCATTTTCATTGCATTTCAATCCATTTCTTTGTATTTACGCTTATATCCAAACTTTAGTGATATGCATTAAAGTTTAATGTTTCATATTCGTTCTGCCGAACTTCATACGCCATCCCACGGATTAATCTCTGTCGTCGATCTTTGTCACCAGACCATGATCTAACAGTCCACTCTCATTTCTCCACCATAACCCTATAGGTCACAGATTACGCCAAATTTATGCATTTTTCACCATTGCTTCAGCATTTTATCACCGCCGCGCTTCCATCCTCTTGACTCCCCTACATCCACCACCTCTATGCATGGATTTCATAACAGGTTTTCGTGTTTTGCAGGGTTATCAGGCGACGAGAAACTGCCATGATTCAGTCTCTGTCATAGTGACAGAGAACTTAGGAAAGGACCATTTTCAAGAACTGAAATTATGGAGAAGGGCCTGGGAAGGTATACCGACAAGAATTTCATTAAAGGAGCAGGGTTAAAAACCTGTTAAACTTCCCCATAGCCATTAAAGCACCGTTTTCACAATCAGAGGCAATCGTGGAAGCGGCAAAGAGTATCAGTGGAGAAAACAGAGTATTTAAGGCCCGTAATGGAATATTTTGAGCCTTAATGCAAGTATTTCAAAGCAGTGTACCAGATCAAAGACATCATGGATCTCTTAAAAGGCCCAGCACATAGAAAACTATGCCATCAGGGTAGCTACATCAGCAGAACATCCCTACCTGTGAAATGATAAAGCGCCCATATTGTTTCCTCTATTTATCGTGTCCCTGAAGAACATTCAGCCTTGACCGTAGTCATAAGCTATCAGAGCATTTGTTATGCAGCATGGCGCACTTCACGGTCATTTATTTTCCCTTTTTGTTTATTCACCAAAGTACTATAGAGTACTACAGCCAGAGTGCATCAGAGCCACACCTGGAGTAAATGGGAGCCTGAAGAAGATCATTCCTTCGTCCAAAGGCATGCCAGAGATAAATGCACAAATTTTAAAACTAAAATGGGCTTCAGGCCCTCTTTCTTTTCTGAGTTTAATGCTTCATTTAGTATTTCACCTACCTCCTCCGCTCATTTTTTAGCTATAAAATCAGGAGGAAACTCATTGTAAAGGTTGTTGATCGATTATCAGAGAATTGCAAGCTGTTTCCTTTGAGACATGTTC
The DNA here is from genome assembly GCA_034641835.2 of Pinus albicaulis. Lineage (NCBI taxonomy): Eukaryota > Viridiplantae > Streptophyta > Pinopsida > Pinales > Pinaceae > Pinus > Pinus albicaulis. Next base: position 17,205 of record JAXQQM020062328.1, read on the forward strand.
TTTGTGTAAAGTTGTAAGATAAGTTGAGGAAGATGTATTCAGACTAAACTTTCAAGTTGTTGGCAATGGTGTATTTGACTGGTGTTGCTCTTAATATGACAAGCACATTTTTTGGATCCTGATTTAAAGCAGCTGGTGATGTTTTTCTATCTCTGTGTTTATTTCATTTCATTACATTTCTGTTGGCTCGCATCAGAAATTTGGCATAGGATTTACCCTTGCTAGGTACCCTATGTTTCTGCTCTCCTTGCCTTTAATGTTTTTCTGCTATATGTGTATCTGAGGATTGATTTCAATTGATTTAACCAGTGTAGTGGATGTTATTGCCTGCTAAATAATGTATGAATTATTGAGGTCAGTATTTCAGATGTTCTTGTTGAGGTTTAATTGAATGAATTGGGAACACTGGGAGGTCTCGAATTCTATCTTTATCTCACTAGGATCATTTTCAGTTAATCGAATCTTTTCTAAGATCCCTTAAGCTGGAGGCCGAAGCATTGAGAGTTCAAAGTCTCTCTCTGATCTCAGGTTTCCAACTTTGTGTTCTGAATATTTAATGTTTCCTTGCTCTCACCTTCCCTCTTGCCTATCCTACCAGACTATCATCTTTAAGATCCAATGCTTTAGATGACTAGCCCAACTGAAAGCCTACATATTGAACAGAAGGTAAACCCTTTCCTGACTCCATTGCCCAATGGTCTTGAATGTTCCCTGTAATATCTCTCTTTTGCCTAAAATCCCCTTTGCTCATCCTTGTCTCATATTGAACCCTTCTTTCCTAACCCTCAGCAACCAAACATACAATTAAACAAACAAACTCCAAGCCTTATAAATAGCCTAACACCTTAACTTTGAGCTTCAAAGACATATACCTTGGACATATCATAGATAGATCCCTCTTTGGACCCAGGAGGGCTAGATCCTAGGGTCTGAAAGTGGTTTGATGTTGTCTCATCTTTTGGTATTGCCAACCTTGCCAAAAAATGAGAACCCCAACATAATGGCAACTCCACTGGGGAAAATTCTGAGTATTTTCCATCCTACTACATCACAAGAGCCTCAGAAAACTTAGAAACTCTGGGCAGGTTGGTAGAGAAACACTTCCATTTGCATTCCAACTTCTATGCCATTTGTGTGTTTCTCCCACACTCTTAGACAGAGTCTAGAAAGGGGCCAGGTAGCCTCTAGATCTCACACTCTTTAGAGGTGACATATCTGGTAAAAGCCCTCCCATTCAATCTCTAGTTATAGTTTTCTGTGTTTTAAAGATATCCTTGAAAAAGGACATCTCATAACCACTGTGGTGGATAGTGTACCCTCCAAAAGCATCCTAAACCTTCCACCTGGCGACTCCATAACTCTTTAAAGATCAAAGACTCCACTGGTGATTAGTAGGCCTATTGATTATCTTGGTTGTACATAAGACTCCACTGGAAGACCATCCTCTAAACAACATCAGCCACAATAGAAGGTAATAAGTAGGGTTAAGTTGCCTTGTTGGAAAACAACATTCTAGCTTTCAGAACCATTCACACAAGAGCTTACCCTAACCCAAACCCCCCTGAAATAGTTGACAAACCTGAGAGCATCCTCAAGATATTGCCTACACCTAAACACTCAACTATTTCCAGCCAGATCCATAGAGCTAACTCTGCTCCTGAAGACTTTACAGCTCTATCGGACCCATTTTTTGACCTAGGCACTCAGAACAGCTTACCAAGAACTAGGTCATTCAGTGTCCTAGACCAACCAGACCTTGAGCTCCCTAGTTCACCACCTCATAGTGGTAAACACATTAGGGACAAGGAGACCCCTCCATCCACACCCCCTGACATTCACTTTATTCGGAACTTGGGGCTCAGTCATCCTAAATCTGCTCAACAGACTTCTGCTGGTCCTAGTATCCCTGTCATCCATATACCAGTTGCTCAAGTTAACCCTTTACCTCATCAGAACATCATCATGGCAGCCTGGTATGCACCTTTTGTTTTACCCCAGCCTCTAGTACCTTTACCCAATGATTATCAATAAAAAATCCCACACTTCACTTCCAAAGAATCTATCACAGCACAACACCATGTAGATAAAATGGAAGATTCTTTTGACTACATGGAGATAGATGATGATACAGTCAAAATGAGAATCTTTGCTCAGAGTTTAGGAGGTGATGTGAAGAAATGGTTCAAAGGCCTACCTCCTAATAGTATCCAAGACCTTCTTTCTTTATATCAGACTTTCATAAACAAATGGGAAGTCAAGGCCAATCCTCACCAACTCCTAGCAGAATATATGAGCCTTAAAAGAAACGTAGGAGAGAGTGTCCATGACTATACTACAAGGTTCAACAGCGTTTATAACGCCCTTCCTCCACACCTGAAACCTCCCCAAGGTATGGCTCTGGAAAAATATCCTGAAGGCTTTGATGCTGACATTGCCTACCAGCTTAGGGAGAGAGAGTACAACATGTTGGAAGACATGCAAAAAGGAGCAGTGAGTGTAGAAGCTAATCTGATTGAGAAGAGAGCAAGACTGAGAGCTGAAAAGAGGGTAACATATAGAGATGACACTGTAGCTTCCACATCTGATCCCAATTATGATCGTTTATCCAAAAACATGGAAAAGCTACAAAAAATGATGGAAAAAATGGTTGTCACAGTCAGTAACCAAAACAGACACCAAAATCACAACCAGAACCAAAACCTTAGAAGAAACAACACCACTCCCAACAGACAAAGATAATCAGATCAACAAGTTATTCCCCCATTCCAGGAGAACTTTCTTGATGAAGATGAGGGAATCATAGAGGAGTCTGAGGGGAACATAATAAACATGTTTGAAGTGGAAAACTCAATCCACAACTGTTGCACAGAAGAAGATCAACCCTCACCCTCCTAATGGGATGAGGAAAGATTGGAATCTGAAGATTACAGACTTGGGTTTGAAGATGCCATCATGCAGGTCAAAGAACAGTATGAAGTTAGGAGCAAGAAAAGCCTAGATAATCCCAAACCCAAATATTCTGAGGTTACCATCAGGAAAAGGCCAGAGAAAACTTCTAAAGTGACTTCTGAAAGTAACAAATTAGCAGCTGAGAGTTCTGGGAAGAACAAAGAAAAAGACAACCAAAACAATGAGAAACAAAGCCAACCAACTAGCAACACTAGCACCGTAGTTAGTGCTCTTGATAAAACAGTTCCAAACATTGTACATAATGAGAAGCAGCCCACTGATTCAGCCACTAAGATAGTGGCTAACAAAACAGAGTTGAACATTCCAAAGAGTCAGTCCAATTTCAATCTAGAGAGTGAGATTACAAAAATGAAAATCTCTGTCCCAATTTTTGAGCTGGCCACTCAGGATGTATATAAAGGCCAAATTTTGAAAGCATTAAACCTAGGTGAGAATAGTGACACGGTCAATTTGAGTGATGACCAACCAGCCCTTCTGTTTGGTCCCAAGATTGAGGGGAAATTTCAAGAAGGGGTAGTGCCCCCTTTCTATATCAGTCTCAATGTCCATGATAAGATTCTCCATAATGCCATGCATGAATCTGGGGCCTCGCACAACCTGATGCCTAAAATAGTTATGGAGAAGCTAGGCCTAGAGATAACCTGACCCTACAAAGACCTATATTCATTTGATTCTAGCAGGGTGAAGTGTCTTGTCCTAATAAAAGATTTATGTGTGAGCCTTACCCAGATTCCAGCCAAGTGCATGGTCATGGATGTTGTTTTGGCAGATGTGCCACCTAATTATGGCATGTTATTTTCAAGATCATGGGGAGCCAAGCTGCAAGTTACAATGCAGATGGATGGGGCCTATGCCACAATCCTAGTCTTTAGCCAACCTAGAAGACTGTACAGGGAGGCACAAATGAAGTTCCTGGTTAGTATCCCTGAAAATCCTGAAAATTCACCTTTATACTTTGTACACACCGACCTGGACTCCTTTATCTTCTGCAACGATGAATCTTTGGGAGGGCTAGAACCAGAAGACATAGATGCAAACAGAGGTTATGAGACTACGGACCTTAACATAATGGATACACTCAACTTAGAGGAAAACAGAGAAGAACCCTTAGACAGTGCACTGAAACAAAGATTTAGAACAAACAAGAAAATGAATGCATTCAGCCGGTTAGTCACCCCTCACTAACTCATACACTCCACGAAGAATGAAAACACTCACTGCACCACGCAGAACCCGTCACACAACAGACTAGTGAAACCCACGTCCGGGAGGGAAACGAGGATAAAATGGAAAATGAACCCCTGTGGGAAATGAAATTTGATGGGTCATGCACCAAGAGAACTGCCAGAGCCAGGGTGTGGCTACATAACACAGAGAGTGACTACGCGGAGAGCCATGCCTGCAACCTGCATTTCAAATGTACAAATAATATTACATAATACGAGGCTTTGATCCTAGGTTTAAATCTGTTGAAGAAATTAGGAGCCCGTAAGATAGCCATGCAGGGAGACTCTGAGTTGGTTATAAATCAGGTGAACGGTGAATACACAGCCAAACACCCTAGGTTGAGAGCATATAGGAACGATGCCGTGGATATATTGAAAACATTTGTTGAATACGAATTAGTGTTTGTTCCTAGGAGTCAAAACGTCATTGCAAATGGATTAGCTTGCCTATCCAGTTCATACCCTAAGACTCCAAGCGACCAAAAAATCATAATACAAACCAAATTCGGACCTGCAATGCCAGATAACGAAAAATATTGGCAGGTTTTCGAGGGCGATAAACAAATTGAAGATTTCCTGATAGGCAGGAACGAGTTTGAATTTTCTGATTCAGACTTTATGTCCAGTGATAGCTGCCTAAGTGAGGAACCCTAAAACGAGGAAGAACCACCCCGTAACATAGAAATAAACACTTTGAATTAACAGATTGGAAACCCAAACGGAAATTGTGAAAACACGGAAAATGAGGAAGTTGAGGTGCTTCAGGCCAAAGATAAGAACATACCTCGAGGTTTGGCACCTTTAGAGGAACTTTTTGACTTTGATGATGTAGCCAAGAAGCCTACCATAGAACACGCAGACTTTGACTTTGAGGAATGCAACATAGGCACAGAAGATAAGCCCAAAATGATTAAATTGGTTAAGTCTCTTCCTGCAAACATGAAAAAGAAATACATTGACCTTTTCAAGGAATTCATTGACGTGTTTGCTTGGAGCTATGAAGACTTAAAGGCCTATGAAACGAACATTATACAGCACAAAATACCTTTGAAAGAAAATCAGAAGCCCTTTAGACAAAAACTTCGCACAATAAACCCAAAGCAATTGCCTGCAGTTGAAAAAGAAATTAAAAATATGTATGAGGCAGGCATAATTGTGCCTGTGAGGTTTTATGATTGGGTCTCAAACCTTGTGGCGGTGAGAAAGAAAACATGTGAGATCAGATTGTGCATAGATTTAAGGAATCTCAATAGAGCCTCACTCAAAGACAATTACCCTTTGCCAAAAATGGAACACATCCTTTAGAGGGTAGCAGGCTCAAAAAGGATCTCCCTGCTAGATGGTTTTTCAGGTTACAACCAAGTCTTAGTAATCCCAGAAGACCAACTCAAGACAACCTTTACCACTCCATGGGGCACCTTTATGTATGTTAAAATGCCCTTTGGACTGATGAACGCTGGTGCAACCTTCCAACAAGCGATGGATATAGCTTTTTCTGATGAGATAGGACACTTCATTGTCATCTATCTGGATGACATAACAGTCTACTCCAAGACTGAAGAAGAACACCTGAAACATCTGAGAAAGGTCTTTGAAAAATGTAGAAGGTTCAGTCTGTCATTGAATCCTAAAAAGAATGTATTTGGGCTGTAAGAAGGAAAATTCCTTGGCCATATTATAGTTGAGAAAGGGATTAAGATAGACCCACAAAGAGTTGAGGGAATACTACAAATCACACACCCAAGAAAAATCAAAGAATTACAGTCCTTTATTGGGAAGATTAACTTCTTAAGGAGGTTTATTCCCAATCTAGTTGAACACCTTAGGAATATGACAAACATGTTGAAGAAAGGTGCGTGAGTTAAATGGACTGTAGAGGCCCAAAATTCCTTCGAATCAGTAAAAATTGCACTCATTCGGGCTCCTATCCTAATCAGCCCTGATTTCTCAAAGGATTTTCTGATTTTCTCATTTGCATCTGAAAATACAATAGCTGCAGTTCTGCTGCAGAAAAATCCAGAGGGAATGGAGCAACCCATTTCCTTCTTTAGCAAAGCACTGAGAGATGCACCCTTGAAATACAACATAATGGAAAAATAGGCCTATGCCTTATTTAAGGCCTTGAAAGACTTTAGGGTGTACATTCTGCATTCCCACACCATAGCCTATGTGCCTAGCATAGTGGTCAAAGATATCTTGTCCCAAGACCCAGATGGGAAGAGGGGCAAATGGATTGCTGTGATCTTAGAATACAACCTTGAGATAAAACCCACCAAACTGATCAAAGGTCAGGGCTTAGCTTGACTAATGGCTGAATCAAATCTACAAGCCCTTGACATTAACATGGTAGATACCTTGGATGAGCAACAGGGATTTCCTGATCCCACTGTTGAAGAGAAGTTTCAGAGCTCTCCTTGGTATTCTGACATTCTGCATGTGCTTACACACCTCAATGCCCCTCCTGAACTATCAAAGACCAAGGCCAGATTCTTAAAGCTAAAATCCAGAAGCTATTGCATAATGAATGAAGGCTTATACTGGAAAAATCCAAATGGCCTATTGCTTAAATGTTTGCCTGAAAATGAGGCAGAGAAGATTAAACAAGAATTCCATGCAGGAGAGTGTGGAGGCCACCTGAGCTGGAAGGCCACTACAAACAAAATACTTAGAGCTGTCTACTATTGGCCCACACTCTTCAATGATATCCATAAGATGGTAATTGCCTGCCACAAATGCCAGATTTTTGAAGGCAAAAGAAAGCTCCTCCCCTTACCTCTACAACCCATCACTGTTGAAGGTCCCTTTATGCAATGGGGCCTAGATTTCATAGGAGAAATTAACCCTGCTTCTTCTGCACAACACAAATGGATCCTAACAGCCACAGACTACTTCACTAAGTGGATAGAGGCCATACCTACTAGGAATGCCACAGATTCAGTCATCATTAGGTTCCTAGAAGACCACATCCTCTCTCGGTTTGGCTGTCCAAGAAAAATAATCACTGATAACGCTGCTGCTTTTGGGTCCAAGAAAATGGTTGATTTTTGTCATAGGTATCAAATAACACTTGGTCATTCAACTGCCTATTATCCTCAAGGTAATGGCTTAGCTAAATCATCAAACAAAAGCCTGGTGACCATCATCAAGAAGCTGTTGGAAGAGAACAAAAGTCATGGCATAACAAGTTAGTGCATGCCCTGTGGACTGACAGGCTTACAACAAAGAAGTCCATTGGCATGTCACCATATCAGCTTGTCTATGGGACAGAAGCAGTTTTTCCTACCAGTTTGGGTGTACCAGTGATCAAACTTGTCCAAGAGATCCAGACGGAAGAAGACAGTATGGTGAGAAGGATAAACCAGACAATTCATCTCCAGCAAACAAGGGAAGAGGTCTACAACAGAGCAGTGAAAGTTCAGGAGAACATAAAGAGGCTGTTTGACAAAAGAACCAAAGCTGCTGATTTTAAAATTGGAGATAAAGTTCTGAAGTGGGACTCAAGGAGAGAGGATAAAGGAAATCACGACAAGTTTGACAGTTTGTGGCAAGGTCCATACATCATCCAGGCCACTGTGGGTCCAAATGCCTTTTTTCTACAAGAATTAGATGGTACGGAGCTGTTTGGGGGTCCTGTCAATGGCAGGATGCTCAAACACTACTTCTGCTGATTTTTCCAATTTCCAGTTTCCATTCCCATTGTACATACCATTGCGGTGTTTTGTTTTCAAGAAAAAGAGAAAATGTTCCAAAAAACAAAGAAAGGGGAGAGGTCCAGACATGCTCAAAACATGGACCTCTGAAGTGCAAAGATTGTCTCTAATATGATCAAAACCTGAGCCAAAGAAAGTAAAAGATAGCTGGTTCAAATATGCCCAAAACCTGGACCAACAAAGAAGAAATAAGAATCAGCTCTAACAAGCCCAAAATCAGAGCTGAAATGAAGAAAAGAAAGTGACTTTAACAAGCTCAAAACTTGAGTCACAAAGAAGAGAAGGATACTTCAAACTTCAGATCTCAAGCCTTCAAAGTTTGTTTTTAGTTTTCTGCAAGTTTCGGTCCATGTGCAACTGTCTTTATGCCTTGGATTCACAACAAACTAGATTGTCTAATCCTAGTTTGACTGTTTTTAAATTTCTGTTGTAGAATGTAGAGAAGAAATCTGCTGGACAGTTTAATCCCAGCAGATATTAGATTAGGTAGAGAAACATATGAGACCAACAGTCTAATCTAGTCTCATGGAGTGATAAGGGTAGATTTAGAATAGGTTTATTTTCTGTTTATAAAAATAAATGATGTAAAGGGCCTGCTAGTTCAAATGCACCCTAAAAGAAGAAAAAATGCTAGGATTGTAGTCTGGGTAGGTAGTTTGTTTGAGAATGCTTCTTCTCATTGATGTCTTCACAATTGTAGCAGTTGAAAACCAAAGAAGAAAGGTGGCTCAAGTAGCAGGCATCTGGCCTACACCAAAGATCATTTTTTGAATTCTTGACTCCTTCAAGAAGAAGCCATCCCCATGTGGAGCCACTGTTAGCCCCTTATAAATTCCTTGACAAGAAAGAAAGGGGGCTAATTAGTTTTATGAGCCTTCAAGGAATTCATTTCCCTTGAAAACACATCATCCTTGAAGCCTTTTCATATTCACTGCCCTTTGACTATTCCCCTTTGCTGTTCTTGAGTAAATAAGCCTCACTGATGATAAAAAATTGTGCTCCAAAAGGCCTTTATTTGCCTCTTGTATCCTTGCAGATTGTCCTATTTCACCCCTTTTTTCCTCTTTTCAAAGTCCCCTCTCCATCCCAAAATTTCCCCCTTAGTCCTCATAAATCTCCCCAAAATCCCCTTTGAATTCTGCCCTTACCCTTTGTTTGGCCAATTTCCCCTTTTTTCCCTTTATCGTTCCCCTTCCCAACCCCAAATATTGCATTAAAAGGGGGTAAAAACCCACTTTTTAACTTTATAATAGGGCCTAGCCCCTTTTCCGCCAATCCCTAACCACTTCCCCACGTGACCCGCACCCAGGACCAAGCGTTTAAGTCCCGGGCGCTCATCGCAATCGAAGCAGTCGAGCGGGCGTTTTCCTTTGTAACATCGAAAAATTCCGATGCGATTGGGTTTTGTTATCAAATACCCACGATATATTATATACCGTCGATCCGCTATCCTGATCCGACGGTTGAACGCCAATCGCACTCCCCGTCCTAATCGCAATCGCAAGTCTCACCGTGCCACCCCTCTGATCTTTGCGATTGCGATCTCCCGACCAAATCATAGCCATCCATCTCCTCCCGTTGATCCAACGGCCCGACGCTGATTGCTCCATTGCAATCGCAATGCCCGATTGCTCCCACTCTCTATCCTATGCGATCGCGATCTTCTGATCCCATCCTAGCCGTTGATTCCCCCCGTTGATCCGACGACCATCCCTCTCCCTTTCCAATTGCAATTGCAAATTCCAATCACTACCACCTTCCGCCCTTTGCGATTGCAATTATCCCGATCAAATCATAGCCGTCCATCCGTCCCAAGATCGAACGGCCTTGAATCAATTGCACCAGCGCTCAATCGCGTCCCCACTCCTAATCACAATCGAAACTTTGGGAATATGTCACCCCTGCCCCCCCCGATTTGCGATCCTCCGACTTCATCTTGACCGTCTGTTGGATCTAAGATCGACGGTCCAAAACTAATCACCCTCCGCCCATGCTGGGTCCCACCACACACACATTTCATTTCATTTTCCTCCATTTCTATGCATTCTGCCCATCTTCATAAGCCATTCCGTGGATTAATCTCCATTGTCGATCCCACCACCAGATCATGATTGAACGGTCCACGTGCGTTTTCCACCAAAACCCTATTATTTGTTGTTTTCACCAGTTTGCTGCATTATTCACCATTGTTTTACTACCGCCGCGCTATCATTTCCTCCGCCCTCTGTAGCCACCTCCCTATGCATGGCTTTCATGACTGAGTTTCGTGTTTTGCAGGGTTATCAGGTGGTAAAGGCCGCCATGATTCAGTCTCTGTTGCAGTGACAGAGAAACTCAGGAAAGGACCACTTTCAAGAACTGAAATTATGGAGAAGGGCCTGGGAAGGTATGCTGACAAGAATTTCATTAAAGGAGTAGGGTGAAACCCTGTTAAAAATTCCCCAGAGCCATTAAGGCGCCATTTTCATAGTCAAAGGCAATCGTGTAAGCCACAAAGAGTATCAGTGGAGAAAACAGAGTGTTAAGGCCCGTAATGGAATATTTTGAGCCTTAATCCAAGTATTTCAAAGCAGTGTACCAGATCAAAGACATCATGGATCTCTTAGAAGGCCCAAGGCATAGAAAACTATACTTCGGAGCTTCACATCAGCAGATCATTCTAAAGGACAAAGTGCCCATATTGTTCCCAATTCACCGTGTTCCTCAGAAGATTTCCACTTAGCAGAACAGTCCTATGCTACCAGAGCATTTTCTATGTAGCATGGCAGAGCTCAAGCTGTTTTTGTTTATTCACCAAAAGTACTACAGAGTACTACAGCCAGAGTACATCAGGGGCATACTCGGAGTAAATGGAAACATGAAGAAGATCATTCTTTCGTCCAAGGCATGCCAGAGATAAGTGCACAGAGTTTAAAAATGAATGGGCTTCGGCTTTCTTTCTATTCTAAGTTTAATGCTTCATTTAGTGTTTCACCTACCTCCTCATGCTCATCTTTCTGCTATAAAACTCATGAGAAAATTATTGTAGGGTTGTTGATCGATTATCAGAGAATTGCAAGCTGTTTCCTTTGAGACATGTTCTCTGTGTAAAGTTGTAAGACAGGCTGAGGAAGATGTATTTAGACTGAACTTTCAAGCTGTTGGCAATGTTGTATTTGACTGGTGTTGCTTTTAATATGACAAGCACATTTCTTTGGATCCTGATCTAAAGCAGCTGGTGATGTTTTTCTATCTCTGTGTTTATTTCATTTCATTACATTTCTACTGGCTTGCATCAGAAATTTGGCATAGGATTTACCCTTGCTAGGTACCCTATGTTTCTGCTCTCGTTGCCTTTTATGTTTTTCTGCTTTATGTGTATCTGAGGATTGATTTCAATTAATTTAACTAGTGTAGTGGATGTTATTTCCTGCTAGATGATGTATGAATTATTGAGGTCAGTGTTTCAGATGTTCTTGTTGAAATTTAATTGAATGAATTGGGAACACTGGGAGATCTAGAAACTGTCCTTATCTCACTAGGATCATTTTCTGTTAATTGAACCTTTTCTTAGATCCCTCAAGCTGGAGGCCGAAGCATTGAGAGTTCAAAGTCTCTCTCTGATCTCAGGTTTTCAACTTTGTATTCTGAATCTTTAATGTTTCCCTACTCTCACCTTCCCTCTTGCCTATTCTATCACATAATCATCTTTAAGATCCAATGCTTTAGATGACTAGCCCAACTAAAATCTTGCATATTTAACAACAAGTAAACCCTTTCCTGACTCCATTGCCCAATGGTCTTGAATGTTCCCTGGAATTATCTCTCCTTTGCCTAAAATCCTCTTTGCTCACCCTTGTCTCACATTGAACCCTTCTTTCCTGATTCTCTGCAACCAAACATACAATCAAACAAACAAACCTCGTGCCTATAACTAGCCTAATATCTTAACTTTGAACTTCAAAGACATATACCTTAGACAATCATAGAGAGATCCCTCTCTAGACCTAGGAAGGCTAGATCCTAGGGTCTGAAAGTGGTTTGATGTTGTCTCATATTTTGGTATTGCCAACCTTGCCAAAACATGGGAACCCCAACACCTACGAACAACTATAATCCCATGAGATGGAAAGTACACTCGATAGTTTTGAGGTGTATTAGTGTACCCCACAAACATGCCCAACTTTGCTATAAGTTCTAGATTTTTCCTCTCATCCTTGGAAACCTGACAATAAATTGATTAACCAAAGAACCTGAAGTGTGACATGTTAGAAACTTATGATCATAAGGAAATCAGGGTTGCTGAATTAAATATATTGGTTTGGATTGTAGGACAAAAAAAAGGTTTTATTCGGAAAAGTGGGGTTCAGATTCAAAAAGCATCCCGAATCAAGTTCATCATGGAGCATATTCGAAAGGAGAAAGTGATAAGAGGTCCATCCGCACTACTCCAGAATGCTGCAAAATAAGTATCTCTCATATGCTTTTATTATTATGGTGTTGCGTGGACCTAGCCTTATCAATTTTATGTGAAGTGAAATTAATTTTATTTAATGATATATAATTAGTTAATTCTATATTATTAAATAAATTTAATATTTTAATTAAAGCATAGGCACATTTCCGCTCATGAATGATGATCGAAGGTTTAAATAGATAGTTCAAATCAATTTCAGACCCCCCATGCATTTTGAAGTTTAATGGATGAGGGGTGGTCTGAAATGGGCTGTTTTCATTGGCCATGTGGCACTTGGAGGTTAGTTCGCACCCCCCCTTGAAATACTGCTCAAGGTTGAAGTACCCCTCCGAAATCCAGTTGTGGGTTTTCCATGACCAAGCTGCAGCTCATCAACAACATATGTCACAAATTATGGCACTTGGAAGTGCAAGCGGTGTTTCCCTACCAGGTCGACATGCATCTTCATTTCTATAATTGCTTGCCCCAACCACATACACTTGAGATGATAAGTTTGTTGCACCCTGTAATGTGTCCCAACTGGAGAGGATCCATTTGCGGAATCCTCAAATGTCCCACCACCTTCATATTGAATCGAAGGGCCAAAATCATTTACAGTTCAGTGACTTGAAACAGTTCTTACATTGCCGATACACAAACGCCACTGTTGTTCTCTGAGAGGGCTTACAAAATCTCTATAATTCCTTAGAGTATTCAGTAGCCAATTGTTCTAAGGGACAAAACATTTCTGTTATCGATGGTTCGTTTAAATGGTTTCATATATGCAGGGTGGATTGCACTTCGATCCGACAAAGGTTCATTTAAGTTAGTTGGACGTCAGGAGAAATTGCGGCATTTTGTAGGATGTTTGACTCAAACGTCTAAGTTTGATCCAATTTGAGAGCAAGCGTTAATTATCATTTTGGTTCCAAAGATCTAGAATTCAAGAATGTGGAGGAAATATCTCTTTTAGGTGGCTCTCAATTCTAATCTAGAGTATGCTATCCAAAACTAAAATTCATTATTAACTCAAGTGCTATAGTAGTCGGTTTTACTATCTAATATTCTACTGTTATTTGGAAGAAATAAGCTCAAGACATGTTTCGATCACAAAGTGGGTCAAGCTCTCAGTCCAGACCAACTTTAGTTGGGTTTGGTGCTTTATCTCATGTTTATGGTCAATATCCACCATTGAGATGTAACATTCTTGGTGTTTTGGGTTTGCACTATAATGATGGAAATAAGTTACTGCTTGCTTCAACATCAAATCAGATATTTTCATGGCAAGAAAATAAGTTTACATATGAGGGTATTCTGAATGTTGTTACAATAAATGAAAGGCCTATTTTATCTATTAGATATTCTTTGGATGGAAAAATTATAGGTGTACAACAATGTCAACAAGAAGTTGAATTTATCAATCGAGAAACATCCAAAGTATTCAATCTACGGTGCAAGGTTAAATATGAGTGTATACTGGGTTTCTTTTGGACAGACTGCCCAACATGTGATATATTACTTGTAAATACTAGTGGACTTGATCTATATGCATTGCAAGTTGAGTTAAATAGTCTTAACTTTGTGAATACAAGATGATTCAATTTCAGCTGCAGGCTTATTCGTTTGCCAAAAATTGAGGCTGTAATAACTAAAGATGAGGTGAATAAGAAGCCTGAGCGAGTTTGTACGTGCCAGCTTCTGGCCTCTGTAATATTGCTAGAGGAGATGACAAATTTCATTGGGACAAATTCCACTCAGTTCATCAAGGCGATATGTTTTGGATTAAAGGGCCCAGAAATTATTTTATAAGCAGGGGATTTCATTAAACTACTACATATTATATGGCTGCTAAGGACTACTATGAACTTCCTGGAGTGTTCAGAGGTCAGATATGTCAAAGAAACAACAAATTTTTATGCAGGAGCAACAGTTTTGGCAACAATATTAGAAAGATGGAATGCAGAGGGAAATTGTATCGGGACAGAATATTTCTAGTATCAATACTCAAGTTCCCAATGTCGATCAATTGAGATCTTCTCTTGCTATGAATTTGATTCATTTCAGGGACCTGATTGTGCTTGGAACATATTCCATGCTAGAGACTCCTTGTAATTTTCTTGGAGAAAATGAAACATATAGAAGAAAACACAATTATGGTGTCAAAGAGACAATTAGAAGCACATGCATCATTGAAAGGGAGGAAGAGTACAAAGGTAAATGATTTACAATTTGTTTTGATTCTAACAGGGTGTTTTTACCCATTGTCCGCAGGCAGATCCATTAGCTTCAAAAACGTACAGCAGGAAAAAGGGAATGAGATTGGAAATTCTGAGAGAGGTTTTTTTGCTAGCACGGGGCATTGAACAAAAACCTCTCTTTGATTTTACACAGGTTTCAGGAGTAGGGAGAATAAAATACATGTCTAACAACCATTTTTCAAGATTTCAGTTTACCTATTTTTAGGCATCATTTTGTAGCGACTGTTGTGGAGAGATGGAGATGAACGTTGAAAATACGAGAGAGGTGTTTGACTAGAACGGGTAAAAGAACAATAACCTCTCTCAAATATTTCATAGGTGTCACCATTGGGGAGAAAAAAAATTCTGAGTGTGCACCTATTCTCAGCAGATTCGACCCATTTTTCAGCTTTGTAACTGTCTTTCCTATTCTTGAGAAGATGGGAGATTCGATCAAATTGAGCGTTTCAAGTTACCAAGTCACATGAAGATCCAACTCTAGAGTTTAAAACTCAAAGGGACAGTCAAAATAGCACAAGTGGCAGGCTTGATAGGATTTACACCTGCAAACATATGACAAACCTGACTACAGGGAATCAAAACAATGCCAGATGTCTATATGTCCTTTATAACTCCAACGGATTTATTTACGCATGTCCAATGATGTTATGTCCTTCTTTATGACACAGATAAAAGAAATTAACTGTTACTTACAAAGGGGATTGTAATCAATTAGTAGGAATAACATATAGACTTGATCGTTCGAGAGCATGCAGGGTGGGGGAGTCGACAATGAGGGAGGGAGTCCCATTATGTAATGTTGTGACTTATTGCAAAGTAATATAAGAGAAGTTTTGAGGATTCAAGTGGTGCACCAAATGGTGAAGTTTCTCTTGTTTAATGTGTTATCCATTGTTTTCCTGTCTTAGTATTTCTGAACTCTAATTTGTAGAACAAAAAATGATGAATAGGATTTGTTTCTAGAACACCCTGTTCTAGCTGATTTTACAATAGTCCATGTTTTTCACTGATGCCAAACCAACGAATTCTTAATTACTCCTCGGTTTTCTGGTAAACCTTACAGTCCAGTTTAGTTGAGGAATTCTTAACTGCTCCACAATTTTTTCCGAGTCCCACTTTTCGTTTATTTTCCCACTCCATTTTATTCTCAGAGATCCAAAGTAGTACTCCTAGCTTGCCCTATTTCACTAATGCTTGATTTCTTCTAGAATTTGGTCACCCGGGCCCTTTGACTCCATTTCCCAATGTCCCTTTTCCCTTGCTTTTCCCACCAAAACAAATTCAAAACCCAACTCTGCTTCTATTAAATAGCCTAAAATGCCAAATCCAATAAAGCTATATCTGATAGAGAAATCCCTCTTTGGGTCTAGGAGGGCTAGATCCTAGGCTCGAAGCAGTTTTTATGTTGGCTCCGGGATTCTTTCTTCAGCCTTGGAATTACAGAGTGCTAACATAATGGTGACTATAATAGGAATGAGTTTATCTTCCTCAGTAACACTTATCAAGTTTTATTTTTGACTTTTGATGGTGAACATAAGTCAAACACCAGAAGGCTGTTCCATTCACTTGGCGACTCCATTGGCAGCAAAATCTAGAAATATAGATTCACTAGCGACTCCACGTGCTCAAAATAGCATCAGTTGCAAGGAGATATGCTCCAATGAACAAAGATTACATTCTAGTCTTCCCAAATAGAATGCCTCAGGTAAAGTGGCAAATAAATCTTCCTATTATTCAATATGAGAATGTTGATGATGCGTTGTTCATTAAATTTCATATACGTTCATGGAAGTTGGAAGTTGAATGGCATGGGGACTGCCACATGAAGATGTTCATGGAAACATTACAAGGAAAGGCGAGGGAATGGTATGAAGGTTTAATCCCTGGTAGTTTGTTTTCTTTAAAGGATTTCCACAAAGTTTTTTATGAGCATTATAAAGAATATTCCCCATCTTTGTCATTAGTGGAAAACTATTGCGATCAGTTTGTGTTAGAAAATTAAATATTACAGAGCAATGAAACACATAAAATATGCGGAAAACACAAGCACACAAAACATATAAAACCAGAGAGACACAGATATACGTGGTTCACCAAGTTCGGGCTACGTCCACCTCGAACAGCCAGTCCTTACTTTCTATTATCCAGAAAAAATGAAGAGACACAACCTACATCAGATCCGCTGTAATATCCTCTGTTCTCTCTCACAGTCTCCCTATCTATTTCTCGCTCTGAGAATACACATACATTACACAACCGCAATACAAATACCCTCATACAAGTGAGGGGTTGCCTTATAGGGTAGAAAACTGTAAACTAAACATAACTTCTACTGTCAAATCATCCGCCTAATGAACGGCCCAAATTGACTAGAAATTACTATACTTTTACAAGGCAATTTTACATCTGTTTTTAGCTTCGGGGGCGCTGCCCCAGAAACCCCCCACCAGGGGGGGGCTCCATAAAGTTGCAGTCGTCCCCCTGGACCCCCCAGGCAGCGTTTAATTACGGGTGGCGTTGCCGCCCCCATTAAGGTACAAGGGTCCAATGCTGTGATACAAAATAAACAAGATAATTAGGCTGCACACCCAACAGTTTGAGGATTTCACACAATAGATTGAAAGTATTGATGAAGATCTAGGATATATGAATGATGAGGATATCTTAGAAGCAATTTATGGATTTAATTCTTAAGCTAACTGTCATGATAATCAAGGGAAGATAGTTGAAAAGAAGATAAATTGAGAAATGAAAGTAGATTCAAATAATCTGTCTCTGGAGACAAATGATAATTTATCTGCTCTTTTGTATAAAACTAAAGAAGGCATTCAATATCATGATAAATCTTCCCAAGAGAAAGAATTTTTTTTTTGTTTAATCCAAAGAAAATAATGACTTCCTCATCCTTTAACTGAAGAAGAGATTAATCAGATTCTAATCATGCAACCAGCCTCCCAATCTTTATGTCATCGAGAGATTAATTCTACTGGTCCTACTGCTGATTTATTTATTGAAGTCTTTCCTCCTGAAGTAAAAAATGTAGAACAGGTTGATGCTGACGTTGTTGTACATCCTCAAGAAATATTATTGCTGGAAATTACTTTTACTCATCAAAATGATGGTCTTCAGATAGAATCTAGCAATCTCAGTCAAAATATGTTAGGTTTTCTTGAGGACAACATAATGGTATACCATGAAGATGCCATATCAGATAATCATGAAGAATGTATAAATGTTCTCTTTGAGAAGGACCCTGGGCATAGAAAGTTGGAACAAAGAATAGTCATGGATGAAGTTGGTCATTTGAATCCTCAGTGCCAAGTGTTTTTCCAAGATCCCTTTGCTGACCTCTTAGAATCATTCAGAGAAGGAATGTGTTATGCCATGGACAGTTTGCTGCAACATTCAAGGAAAAATTTGAACACTTATGTTCAATAGCAGATAAGATGGGAGTGGTAATTTTTTTTTCTTAGCATGCTAAAAAAAGTGAGCAAGATTCAGTCAAGCACTCATTTTCTTGTTTGGTTACATTGGAAATCTGATTATTATTTGATGTGATAATTTTTCAGACTAGAGTAGGTAGATGTGAAAATAAGCTCAGTGCTCTGAGCATTTTTTCCAGTCTTAGTTCCAGATCACTTTATCAGTTGCCAGTTCAAGAGTGTCCAGACTTCAGTTTCAACATAGTTCAGGTTTCAGCATTCAGATTTTTGAGTTGCAGGAGTCTTGTGGCAAAGTAGATTGCTATCCTCTCAACCACCAAGGCACTGGTTTCTGAATTCAGAGATCTGCGGTTCTTCGCTGCCTCGCTGGGAGGATAAAATCCCCCAGAAGGAGCCACTGTTAGGACCCTATTATTATAGGGAAATCAGGGTTGCTGAATTATATACATTGGTTTGGATTGCAAGACGAAAACAAGGTTTTATTCGGCAAAGTGGGGTTCACATTCAAAAAGCATCCTGAATCAAGTTCTCCATGGAGCATATTTGAAAGGAGAAAGTGATAAAAAGTCCATCCACACTGCTCCAGAATGCCGGAAAATAAGTATTTCTCATATGCCTTTATTTTTCTGGTGTTGCGTGGACCCAACCTTATCAATTTTATGCGAAGTGAAATTAATTTGATTTAATGATATAGAATTGTTTAATTCTATATTATTAAATAAATTTAATATTTTAATTAAAGCATAGGCATATTTCTGCTCATGAATGATGATCGAAGGTCGAAATAGGCAGTTCAAATCAATTTCAGACCCCCATGCGTTTTCAAAGTTTAATGGATGAGGGGTGGGGGGGGGGGGGGGTCCGAAATGAGTTGTTTTCATTGGCTACATGGTAATTGGAGGTTAGTTCGTGGTGAGCCCTGGTATTGCACCAAGAGTGCTGCAACTCCCAGGGGCTGCCCTACTTTACTTTATCAACCCGGGGTTCGTACAAACTTTGAGGTGACAGTGCTATATACACAGCAGATGCATTTTGTTCATGTCATCCTCTTGTTTTATTAAGCTAAAATAGATTCGAAGAAAGGGTTAGATGATTTCATACCTGAGCCTTACCATTGATTTGTTTTTGCATGTGATATTGAAGCTGTTGTTGATATGGATGTTGAAGCTGTCTTTGGTGGTTCTGAAGCTGCATTCGATAATTTTCTTGAGGTCCTTTTGGAGATTTTGAGCATAGGAGGAGGAATTCAAAGTGTGCCTACCTTTGACTAAAGTGTTGACCAAATTTTCTTTTTGTGCCAACTTTCTATTTTCTGCTTGCAAAGGTTGGAGAGCACCTGCATCATTAGAGAGAGATACATGGAGAAATGCGTAATTTTTTTGTTTTGTTTTTTTGTTTTTTTTTTTTTTTAAGGCCTACTAGTTGCCTCCATGAGATTTTCAACTAGAAGGTCTCCCAAGGCGACTCAAAGGAGGTTTTCACCTAGGATATATATATATATTTTTTCAACCCAATGACTGCCTCATGGAGGTTTTCAATTAGTGAGCCAATCTCAGACGCCTAAAAGAGGTTTTCATATGAGATTTTATTCTTTTCCTTTATTCTTTTTCTTTTTTTTTTCCTTTTTTTTCTCTTTGCTACTCTACTTTTCCAAGTATAGGAATACTTCCAATGGAGCCATCTACACATCAATATGACAGATAAAATTAGGTGCACACTTGGAATACATGCTCTGACATGTACCTGAATATGAGAGATGAATTGATTTGATTGGGATTGTATCAATTATTTTGGAGAAGAGTGTGCTGCAGCAGCTTAATGACTATTTGGAACCATATCTCAACATAGTTGTGATGCCCCTGGTTCACTTTCCCAATTGGATCACCTTGGATGTCCTCTTCTATTATGACATTCAAATCTTCCTCTTTTTATTTTTTTATTTTTCTCTTGAACCATGGAGGAAATGCTGGTAAACATGAGGGAACTTTCTCAATATATGATTATGATATCTGCTCTTCATAAAGTGCAGCCCTTGATTATTTGATCTGCTCATTCGTATCTTCTTCTTCTTTATGTTTTCCTTCAATGACATTATGAAAATCTCTTCTTTGCAATACCTTTATTGAACTAAGATGCAGACCATTTAGATCAAGAGGATATGTTTGGTAGTGTTGTACCTCAACATTGTAAGTGGGCTGAGATACTTCATGGTGTGGGTTTGGAAATGGTGGTAGAGGTAGTTGATGGGGGGTGGATACATGAGATGGATGTGGTTGAGGCTATGTTTGTGGTGGAGGTGGATTGTAGGGATAACATGGAGTTGGGTATGGAGGATATGGAGGGAAATATTGAGGATATTGTGGATTTTCCTAATAACGACCTTGCCAACCATGTTGCCAAGATTGGTTTTGGGGGTGAGCTGGCCAAGGTTGCCAAGGAGGGAGTGTATCCCAATTAGTTTGAGATGGATGTGAATAAGCTTGAAATTGTGAAGTGGATCCTTGCATCATATCAAGTTGACTAGGTTTCTAGGGTATCCTTGGAGCTACATAACATAGCTTCTTTGGTGATTGCCTTGCTCCATTGTCTTCTTGGTAAACTTCTTTAAACCTGGGGAATGATGAACAACATTTAGTAGCATATGATTTTGCATGGATAAAAAAAATATCAACATCTTCTTTTTTCTCATTTTGCATTCTTAACGTTTCTACTTGTTCACTTACATTGCTAAGAATTTATGTTTTAAAGTTATCAAGAAAATTTCCAAGTTCATCTTGCCTTACCAATGTTGATGTTGATTTACTTACTCTTCCCCTTCCTCTTGATATGCACTTGCATGTTTCACAAATTTCTTCAAATGAAAATTGGTATACATCTCCTCTACTCATGAGATTAAGGAGATCAATCCACTCATCCCTAATTTTTCTAAGTAAGAGGGTTTTTAGTGTGTCAAATCCTAGATGATGCAATTTTTCCCTATTAACATTATACATGAACCTCTCTATTAGATCCTCAATTCTCTCATCTTCTTCTTGGTTCATTCTAAAAATTTCTTCTCTAAGATCGCAATCTTGATATTTTTCTAGAAATATCTTTTGCATATCATTCCATGATCTTATTGAATTAGTAGCTAGACTCATGAACCATTTAAGAGCTCTATCCTTCAATGTTGCAGGAAACAATCTCAGTTTTTGAGTGTGTGATAAGTAGCCATAAGACTTACAAAGTATCTCATATTCAAAGATAAATGTTTCCGGATCCTCTGTCCTCATACCATGGAAGTTGGGAAGGAAAGATGGAGTAATGTTCTTCATAGGCACACTGGTGTCCATATCTTGAATGGGAAACTCGATAAGATATTATTCATTGTCATCATATCCATCCATCTCTTCTTCCTTCAAAAGTGTATGGTGATGTGGTTCTTATTGCACCACGCGGTCAAGTTGGGGGGGGGGGTTGGTATTGGAGAAGTAATTAAAAAAAAAAGATTATGAGTATCCCTACTCCCATGAAGCATGAAAATCGGATTTTTTTTTTGTATTATTCAATATTTTGGAAACAACATGAAAAGGAAAGAAAAAAATAATGATAAAACAAAATCAAAGCATCTACTAGAAACCTCCCCAGCAATGGCGCCAAAAAGTGGTGAGCCCTGGTATTGCACCAAGAGTGCTGCAACTCCGAGGGGCTGCCCTACTTTACTTTATCAACCCGAGGTTTGTACAAACTTTGAGGTGACAATGCTATATACACAACAAATGCATTTTGTTCATGTCATCCTCTTCTACTTTACGAAAGGGTGCTATTTCTTAAACTATGAGAACAACTTGAAAGTAAATTGCTGGAAGGAAATGACAAAAAGGAAACTAAACTAAATTGCTGAAAGGAAATGACAAGAATGAAACTAATTTAATTCATAGGAAAAAAATAGTAGAAAGGAAACTAATTATAAACCACACTTAACTTGGCCAAATGGCTAAATGAACTCTACTTATCCTATGATCTATCTACCATGCTCGTATCCATGACTTAATTCTAATTAAAAAGAGTTAATTTGCAGCTTGGAGGGAAGAAAAGGTGATGCAGACTAGCTGCAAAAATATCAGAGTATGCATAGAGACTATAGAGTTTACACTTTAAGGGTCCCACGACAAGCCTGACCAGTCACCAGTGATCGCGGACTGTACAATTTGCAGTTTAGCTTTAACACTTATTCTTTAACCCTTGCGAATTACGAAACTGTGCTGAGCTAACATATGTCCTCCTCCTTTTTGCACCGCAAATAAAATAGTTTACTTTGTGACACTTAACACTTATTTCCTAAATCTTGCGAAGTGAGAAATCATTTCCCGACGCTGTGATCTCCATTGTTGGATTAATCTCGGATCCGACGATCCCCGTTGTCTCTCCACTCCTCACTTCGCATCGCTGATAAAACAATTTAACTTGTGACTTTTTAACGTTAAACCTGTTTCTGTCGATGTGTGATGGTTTTCAACTTGCGATGAGATCTCTACCGTTGATCGGGTTTATATCTATGGCCCTCGGTGTGCCTAAAATCCGATTGTCCTTCTGCTATATAACTCAATATATATGTGATTCAATAGAGTTTAAAAAAATTGTTTGAACAGAGACCCCGATCGATACAAAACACTCAAAAATCAATAATAAAGGAATTTATAGAGCCAAGCCCTTGATAGGCTAGTTATTACAATTGTTTATGCTCTCTCTGCTCTTGTTTCTCGCACACCAATTCACACTGTCTCACTTTTTCCACACAGTCTCTCTCTCTAATATATTTATGTAACAATCTGAAGCAGTCCTTCTCGCGTAAAATAGATTTTTGTTGAACCACTCCAACAAACAAATGTTACTCTATTTCTAGGCTCATATCCTACTTGGCTCAATATCCTCGCAAGGAGAAACCAATTTATATTTCTATTCCTAATTAATTTAGCAAACCTAAACAAACTAACTTCTCTCATTTAAAACTAAGTAAAATATTAATGGCCAATGTTTGTCCACCTCATGGTTTGCCACAACATGTGAACATCCAATCACATTGCTGGCTAAGTCAAGATGCTCCTGCATCAGACTCCTGGGGAAGAAAATATCTATCCATCAATGCTTCAAGATCTGTACTAAAATTTTGTAACTCTGCTACTGTCATCCAATTGGCATCTTCCACAGGGTGTCCTTTCCATTTGACTAGATACTGATAGTAATTTTTTCCTCTGGTCTTCTTTGCTGCTCTTTTCTCCAAAATGGCTTCCACTTCTTTCTTTTTTGTCTTTGGCATCTGTTCCTTCCAATTCAAAGTTTGGTCTTCCTCTTCTGTAGAGTCTTCTGGTATCTCTTCTTTTGTTCCTTTGTATAGGTACAAATCTACAACATTAAAGACGGGTGATATCCCAATTCTCGCTAGCAATTCAATCTGATATGCATTTGAAGAAAATTTCTTCAAAATTCTACATGGTCCTATATTTTTCATCTTTATTTTGTTGCAAGTCCTAACATGAAACCTTTCTTTTCTCAGGTACACCATGACTAGGTCACCTTCTTGGAATTATTTTTCTTTCCTCTTCATATCAACTCTTTGTTTGTATTTTCCACTGATTTCCTTCAATCTATATTTGACATCTTCCTATATTTTCTGCATCCATTTTTCAAAATATTTGGTTTTTTCACTCCTTATCTCTTATTTTCCTAAATTTTTGAGCTCATACACACCTCTTGGATTCATTCCAAAAAAAATGTGGAATGGACTCATCCCAGTACTTCGATTGGGAGTATCATTATAAGCAAACTCAACCTGAGCAAGTGCTAAATCCCACTGCTTAGGATTTTTATATACTAAGCTCCTCAATATATTTCCCAAGCTTCTATTCACTATCTCGGTATGTCCATCCATTTGAGGGTGATAAGATGAACTGAAACTAAGGTTGGTACCTAGTTTCTTCCATAGAGTTCTCTAGAAATTTCCAACAAACTTGGTATCCCTATCAGTCACAATACTCACAGGAAATCCATGTAACCTTAAAACTTCTGAAAAAAAGAGATTAGCAATATGTGTTGCATCACTGGTTTTCTTACATGAAATGAAATGAGCCATTTTAGAAAACCTATCCACACCCTCTTTGAGTTTTTGGCAAACCCAAAACAAAATACATACTAACTGCATCCCATGGTCGGTTTGGTATTGGTAATGGCTGATACAATCCTGTATTCTGACTTCTCCCCTTAGCATGTTGACAAATCCTACATTTCTCAACAAATCTCTTAAAATCAGTTTTCATTTTTGGCCAGTAGCAAAAAGCATTTACCTGAGCAAATGTCTTGTCTTGTCCAAAGTGTCTGGATAAGTCTCCGCTGTGTTTCTCCTTAATTATGTTTTCCCTCATAGAACATTTGGGAATACACAGTTTATTATTTTTGAATAGAAAACCTCCTTGGATAAGATAATCCAACCACTGAATTCTATTATGAACTTCTGGGTTTTGCACAACTGCATAAATTTCCTTAAATTATGCATCTTCATGTCACCCATTTATTCTAATCCTATAACACCAACTTGTAATTCTTGCATGATTAAATTTACACTGCTCAAAGCATTGACAACTTTATTCAACTTACCGCTTGTATGATTAATCACAAAAGTAAAACTCTGAGAAAATTCTACCCATTTGGCATGTTTCTGGTTCAATTTTGGCTGGTTGTTTATAAACTGTAATGCATGGTTATCAAAATATAATACAAACTATTTTGGTTACAAATAATGTCTCCATTTTTTCAAGGCTTACCCAATAGCATAAAACTCTTTTTCATAAGATGCGTATTTCTTCTTAGCTTCATTTAGTTTCTCACTAAAGTATGCTATTGGCCTCTGTTCTTGACTTAAAACTACTCCAATCGCAACTCCACTAGCATTAGTTTCAACTTGGAAAACTTTTCAAAATCTGGCAAAGCTAAAACTGGTTTTTCTGTAATTTTCTTCTTCAACAATTTAAAGTTTCGGTTTGCTACTTCTGTTCGCTTGAATGGCTGATTACTTTCCTTGATTGTTTCAATAATGGGTGCACAAATATGACTAAAGCTTCTGATAAATTTTCTATAGAAACTTGCAATACCGTGAAAGCTTCTTACCTAAAATATGTTTCTTGAAGTTGGCCAATTCAAAATTGCTTGGACTTTTCCCGGATCCATTTTCAAGCCTTCTTTAGAAACTACAAATCCCAAATAGACCAGCTCTTCCTTCATAAAACTTCATTTCTTCAAATTTATTAGCAACTTCTCTTTCTGCAAAGTTTTTAGAAGCAATTTAAGGTGCTCCAGATGCTCTTCTTTACTTCGACTAAAAATTAGAATATCATCAAGATAAACAATTACAAACTTTCCTGCATATTCCTTCAAAACTTCATTCATTAATCTCATGAATGTGTTGGGTGCATTAGTGAGCCCAAAAGGCATCGCTAACCATTCATACAAACCACTATTTGTTTTGAAGGTAGTCTTCCACTCATCCCCTTCTCTAATCCTTATCTGATGATAACCACTCTTCAAATCTATCTTAGTAAAATATTTTGATCCACTCAAGAAATCCATTAAATCATCCATTCGTGGTAAAGGAAAATGATACCTGATGGTGATTTTATTTATGGCTCTAGAATCTGTGCACATGCGCCATTCACCTCCTTTATTTGGACTGAGCACTGTTGGTACAACACATGGACTAAGGCTCTCTCTTATCAAACCCTTATCCATCAACTCCTGCACTTGTCTTCCAACTTCTGCATTTTCTTAAGGTTAACCTGTATGCTGCTTTATTCGACAAACGTGCTCCAGGTATTAGATCAATGTGATGACTAATACTCTTGATTAGTGGTAATGCATTCAGAAACTCATCCACAGTAATATCAACAAAATCTTTCAACATATTTCGGATTTCTTCAAATAAATCTTCTAAATTTTTGGAATTTAGAATTACCTTGGGTCTTCCTACAACAAAAAAATGCATCTCCTCATCCTTCTCGATTTCTTGCAACAATTATTTCCCACTCATCAGCATAATACTATTTCTAGGTGTTTCTTTGTCAGCTTCATCCTTCAATGGTAGTAGTGTGTTTTTTTTCCATCCTTCTCGAGAGTATAAGTGTTTCTTCTGCCATCATGTATGGCTTTCCGATCAAACTGCTAAGGTTTTCCCAATAATATGTGACATACATCCATTGGAATTACATCACATAATATAACATCCTTGTAAGTACCAATCTAGTTCTCTACCTTACATTGTTCTGTCACAATAATATGATGTCCTTTTTGTAGCCATGATACCTTATAAGGAGTAGGGTGTATTGTTTTCACCAATCCTAACTTGTCCACCATCTCTGTAGAAACAATGTTATCAGTGCTTCCAAAATCAATTACCACTTTGCAACATTTACCTTTGAACTTGCATATAGTCCTGAATAGATTCTTCCTTTGAGCTGGTTCTCCTGCTTCTTTTTCGGCTTTAAGAAATACCCTTTTCAATAACAAGGATTCTCCTGCTTCGAGTGGTTCCTCTTTACCTGCAATATGAGGAATTTATTCCTTTGTTTCAACGACATTCACATTTCTCTGAGTTGTTGACTTATTATGAGGACAGTCCCATGACCCATGTCCCCACTTACCACATGTAAAGCACCGAATATCTCTTCCTCGGCTTCTACCTCTGGGTACAAACCTTCCTTGACAAGAGTATTCTCTCTGTGGTGATCTGCTACGCGATCCTCCTGCTTCATTTTGGGAATGTTGAAATATGGGTTTGAATGTTCCTCTTCCTCTTGATAAACTCTTTCCTCGATTCCTCTGACTTTTCTTTCTTTGTATCTTCTCTTCTGCTTTTAAGGCTGTCTATTAAGCATCTTAAATTGTCTTTAGATTTAATAGACTGATCTCATCCTAGATATCATACCTCAAGCCATTTATATACCTGGCTACTTTCTCAACATCATCCTCTATATGTCCAGCTCTGATATTCACTCTATAAAATTCCTCTGTATATTCTTTCACTGTCATTCATTTATGTTTCAAATTCTATAATCGCTTAAAAATATTTAACTGATAATCCTTGGGTAAGAACTTAATTTTTAATTTTCTTACCATTTTGTCCCATCGCTTGATTTTTGGATTTCCTTTTCTCTGTCTGGATGCTTGTAACTCCTCCCACCAGATAGCTACATGACCCTTTAGTCTGGTAGCTACAAACTTCACTTTCCTTTTGTCTTCAACTTCTTCAAATTCAAAGTACTTGTCTAATGAACTGATCCAGTCCATTAACTCCTCCATATTGAGATTTCCCTCATAAAAAGGTACATCCACCTTTGGTCTTCCAGTTTCCTTAATCAACATTTTTAGCATTTTAGTTGCGTCATCTTCTGCTTCTTCTTCTTCCTCAGAATTTTCCTCGGCTGCACTGACATCTCCTTCTTCAGGTGCTCTCCTCCGAGCAACCTCTACTATCTCCATTCTTGTACGAAGATGTCGAATCTCATTTAGCTGAATTGAATTAGTTTCCGGTCTTCCACGACCTATGCCAACTCCTCTCCTGGGTGGCATATTTGCTCCAACTTTCAAGAACAGACTCAAGTCATCTCTGATACCAAATGATGCAAAATAGCTGTAGAAATATTAGAGTATGTGCAGAAGCTATAGAGTTTACACTCAGAGGGTCCCACGACAAGCCTGACCAATCACCAGCGATCGTAGATCGCACAATTTATAGTTTAGCTTTGACACTTATTCTTTAATCCTTGTGAATTGCGAAACTACGCTGAGCTAACATGTGTCCTCCTCCTTTTTACACCACAAATAAAATAGTTTACTTTGTGATGTATTAACACTTATTTCCTAAATCTTGCGAAGTGAAAAATCATTTCCCGACGCTATGATCTCTACCATTGGATTAATCTCGGATCCAACGATACTCGTTGTCTCTCCACTCCTCACTTCACATCGCTGATAAAACAATTTAACTTGAAAATTTTTAACGTTAAACCTGTTTTTGTGTGATGTGCGATGGTTTTCAACTTGCGATGAGATATCTTTCGTTGATAGGGTTCATATCTACTTTCTTCATCGCACCTAAAATCCGATTGTCCTTCTGCTATATAACTTAATATATATGTGACTCAACAGAGTTTAAAAAAATAGTTTGAACAGTGAGCCCGATCAATACAAAACACTTAAAAATTAATAATAAAGGAATTTATAGAGCCAATCCCTTGATCGGCTGGTTATTACAATTGTTTATGCTCTCTCTGCTCTCGTCTCTCGCATACCTATTTCACAATGTCTCACTTTTTCCACACACTCTCTCTCTCTCTGATATATTTATATAAAAATATGAAGTAGTCCTTCTCACCTAAAATAGATTTATGTTGAACCACTCCAACAAACAAATGCTACTCTATTTCTAAGCTCTTATCCTACTTGGCTCAATCTCCTTGCAGGGAGAAACCAATTTCTATTTATATTCATAATTAATTTAACAAACCCAAACAAAATAAGTTCTCTCATTTAAAACTAAGTAAAATATTAATGGCCAATGTTTATCCACCTCATGGTTGGCCACAACATGTGAAGATCCAATCACATTGCTGGCTAATTCTGGATGCTCCTGCATCAAAAGGGCTAAAAGAGGCTAATGGAGGGCTTAACACATGAACGATATTTGGAAGCAGAAAGAGGGGGTTAAACCCTTATGAAAATTTATTATAGCACGAGAAATGACTTTGGAGCAGAAAGAATTCAAAAGTGCGATGGCAGAGTGCGATGGAGGACAAAATTTGCGATATGAAATGTCGCAATCGCAATATCGCAAGTTTAAAGGAATAGCGGTAAAGACTAAAAGGAACAAACTAAAATATGCGAAGTGAGATTTGCGACGCGGTAAAAGTTGCGGGTTGTGATCTGGGATGTGGTAAAATTTACGAAGTGCGAAGTGCGATGAATGACATGGAGGAGTTATCGCATCGATGGAATGAGCGGTAAGTGTTATGTGAAAAGCTAAATGATGCGAAGTGCGATTTGTGATGCAGTAAAAGTTATGGGTTGCAATCTGCGATGTGGTAAGTTCTGTGACGTGCAAAGTGCGATGAGTGAATAAATCAACACACCCCAGCAATACATGAACACAATAATGGAAAGAACAGTGAATAAATCAACACACCATGATATGAGACAAATGTACAGCCATATTATTAAACATATTAGCAAATAATAGACACAAGATCTTGAGGATCTAGTCACTCAAGCAATTCAAAACAAGCCTCCACATGCAAAATATGTCAATACATGAGAAATAGCTGCCATACAAATGCCATGAGATATGACAGCGTAGTTTTAGGGCATAAACTGCTGCATAAAGATGGATCAATGTAGATTTGCTGTTATATATCTCAAATAATGCTAGGAGTGGAGATCTAGCCTCCTAGACACCTTTTCAAGTGTTGAAGCCTTGAAAATCGCTGCAACAACATGGGGGATGACCACCTGGTCCGGACCTTAAAGCAGCTCCTTTTCCATTTGGAATGGTGGTTCCGACTGGTTCAACTAGGTCTAGTTACCTTCTCTCAATCTCCAATGGTTTTAAAATATGACTTTCATTTACCAATGGAAAAGAGACATTAGATCAACCTTCTTGCTGATTAGGCAAGAAAGTGATCCTTAAGCTGATTTAGGGCTCAGCCAATCCACTACTAAAGTTTGCCTCTTTGGGAAGAGGACTTAAAAGAATGTAGAAATTAATCTAAATGCAAACTTATTCTAAGATGCAAACAAAAGAAACTATCTTAATCCTATCTCAATTAGGCAGATATAGATCTAACCCAACCAAGAGCAAATATTTAAAATATTGGGATTGAAATATGTCTTGTTTATAATGAATATCAAGTTAATGAAATAGTTCAATTAACTGACATTATGGATAGCAAAACACATCCTATTGAGACCTTTTAACTGAAATAATCAATCAACAACACTCAGGAAATAGTTCACAAAATGGTATTGATCATTTAATCAGTAACTTGAATTATTAAACAATAATATGCGGAAGAAGTTCACAACATATCACTATTTATTCATCCAATATTAAAAGACATATTTATGAGTAAATAGTTACTCAGAAATCAGAATTAAGCCCATTAGAGCAGAGATAAATAACAACATAAAATAGAAGCAAATTACCCATACTGAAAAAAGTGCACAAATATGTAAGTAAATTGACACCATTCCTGTTATCATAAAATAAAAATAGCATTTAAAATAATAGTATTCGAAATACCAATTTATTGAATCCATTTCTCCAGCTCCGGTCTCTAATAGTCCTTTACAATGCCTAAGCTTCTGCTTTCAAAAGCAGAGCTACAATAGTGCAAACTCTGTTTATTATACATAACTCAGGATGTAGAAGAAAAACCTCAATAATCTCCAGATATGAGATTCCACTCCTCCCACCTACAACTCTAAATCTCTATTACAAAAGTGCTTTTAGAATTCCAGAATTGCAGAGGAGAGCAACCCCTTATTACATTCTGCAATCTCATATTTATAATATTTGCAAAGGAATCCTTGAGATGAAAGTTTGTTAAAGAGAAATCTGCTCAATCCAATTTTATTTGCTCAAAATTCCCATCTTTAATTGCTGGAGCATTCTCATTGATTGAGGTCTTTTTCTCCATATATCTTCTACTTTTTTCCTGCAAAAAGAAATCAAAATGAATTAAAATGTAACAATAAAATAAATATACCATTTCTGGCATTAAAACAAACCCAATCAAATTTAATTTAAATAAATAATTGAAAATAAAATATAAGCTCTCTATTGATGCCTGGGATGGTTTAATTAGCCAAGGATATTATTGACGAATGAATCTGCAATTAGAAGAGGCTTGGACAAATGAAAATGCAGAAAATTAATCAGAAAATTGATTTTGTTTTAAAAATTCGGAGCTTGATCTTCTGCATGATTTTTGACCCAATTAATGACCAAATCTATTAGTGGAACCTCCTCAGAAATGTTCTCCTTGATTTTATCTTTCCAATGAGCCGTCCTGGGCCTCATTTGGCCAAGTAAAACTCATTCTATGAGCTTCCAAAGTTGATGAGTGAAATCTGGCATAAATATGGAAATTCTATTACTGGGCTAAAAATCAGAATTTTTAATTAGAAATTTAATCCTAAATTAGATTCTAATTATCTAATAATTAATTCTTAATTAATTATTAACTAACTAATATATACAATTAATTCTAATTAATTATCATCTAATTTAGAAATTAATTAAGTTACAAAATTAAATTAATATACAAATGATTTGAAAAAGTTAATTTAAATATGATTAATATTATAATTCAAATTATATTAAAATGATAATAAATATAAAAATTAATTTACAAACCATTGGAATCAATCCACACCTATTAATTCATAAAACAAACCATTGAAATCAATCCACACCCATTAATTCATAAAACAAACCATTGAAATCAATCCACACCCATTCATTCATCCATGTGAGATTATGGAGGGATATGGTGAGTGGAGTGTGAGGTGAAGGTGATGTGAGGGTGAGTGAGATGGAGGTACAGGAGGCATAAGGGGTGAAGCAAAAACTTTATATTAAAAACTTTAACACATCGCATATCGCAAGAACCTTGGATCGGGGTTTTTCAAATGTGCATGTTAAAAAATTGCGATGGATCCGATATTGCGATATTGCGATATGCGATGTAAATTTTTTTTTATTTTTATATATATTTTTTAATATTAAGTTTTAATTTTAATTAAATTAATTATATTTTATTATAATAATTAATTTAATTAATCTCAAAATTTAATGTTAAATATCAATTTTTATTTTGGTTTTATTTTAATGATGTTTAGTTTAGTTATGAAATTTTCTAAACTATAGCTACTCCGAAAATAAATAAAAAGAATAAAAATAACATTTTTAACCCAGACTAGATAAATGATGGGACTTTAAAAGAGTACCATTTTCAAACTAGTTGACCAAATGAGGTAAAACAAGCATCAATGGGAAGATTATTAAAAATCGATTTTAACAAAGCAATCAAAACAAGAATACAAAGAAAATGAAAAATTAAAAATCACTTAGGATAATAAAATAAATAAAAATCCTAAAAGGCGTTTAGCCAAAAATTTATAGAAAGGGTCCCCATTATTTGAAGTGAACAAGTCAAAAATGGGGGGGTTGTGTTTTACCACAACACCAAGAGAACCCGGGAAGGGTTTCCGGAAATACACCCAAATACAAATGGTGATATACAAACCTAAGGCTGAATAATCACTGCAACTGGAGCCCCTGAAATAAAAGGCTGAAATAATATAGATCTGATGTAGATCTCCTCCAAAGGTGACCTCCAATGAAAGACTGAACCCTTCACCTCCAAGAAAACACTCTAAAGGAGCCAATAGATCCTCCAATGACACTACCCTCCAAAATAATGCAATTCCCAGCTGAAACTACGCTATAAATGATGGGAATAGTTTGGCCTGGTGCCAAATATCTAAAATGTGCTCAGGAACCCTCAAAACTAATCTCCCAAGAGAAGGAATCCTTCCTCCTATGGAAAACTAGCTCAGAAAGTGTGTTTCTCAACCCTCCACTGCAACACCCAGCAACACAACACAAATCTGAACAGAAATTGCGATGTAGATGAAGACTAAATCTTGGAAAGAATGCCGGATGTGTGGAAATGATATATCAATACTCTCCCAAGAGGCCTCCCAAGGAAAGAGGTGGGATTCCTGACCGGGAATACCCTGTGCTAAAAAACACAAGCAATCTTAGCTAAATAGCTGAAGAGAGCACAAGTATAAACATACATATCAAAATAATAATCATAACATAACCTCGTATGGCTACCATCCTTTTCCTTATAAACAATGTGAGCCTTCTCACCTTGGGTCCCACTCATTAGGGTTTCCACCATCATGCAATCAATATCCCTCCAAAACTACGCTGTCCCACCATTAATGTGACTCCTCCATAACAATGCTGTTTGATTTGGTCAAAGTTGACCTATTTAACAGGATCCAGCCCCTTTTTGTAGAAATTTGCTGAATAATGATTAATTATCCACCGAGACTATCCTGATCACATACAATTCAAATTTATATGCAACACATAATCTCTTCCACTCAGATCATCAAACATGCGGAAATAAAATCAAGCGATAGCACATCAAATCATCATACACATTAACACAGTATGTATGGGGAAATATTATAGCTGAAAACCCCACAGCTATTGTGTATATTATAATGGAGAAATCAAGTAACAAACTTAGTACAATACTCCTCACAAGTACTCAGTAATTTCTCATAAAGTTACCCACAATCTAGCTCAGTTTTGAACAGGTTACTGGTTCAAAACTCACCGCCAATTGCCTTGCCTCTATTGCGCAATCCAGGCCTGTCTATATAGAGATCCAAGGTTCGAATCTCCTTGGCTTGGCAGCGCAATCATCATGGGCAATTCCTCCAAGTGTGGTGCAAATCTCATGCACAACTGATGTCGCCACTGATAGCTAACTCCACCCTTTCATCTACCTCTTTCATTGGTCTCCACTGAACTGTCCATGCACTGTAGTGAACTGATGTGTTCTTGAGTTGAATAATGAGTTACTAATTAATGAATTAAATAATATTTAATTCACTCCACTCATAACTAGTTGATTAGCTAGTAAACTAATCTCAACCGGTTCAACTAAATTAAACCGAACACAACTCCACTAGCTGTCTCATTAACTCCACCAAACTTCTGCCACTGAAGTTCTAACTGAAGTCAACCATGCATGTGCTCACCAAACCCTTGGGAATAGCGTAATTCCTCTGTCAGATGCATGAGCCACTTCCAAGGCTCGAACTGAAGTGCTCCAAGAGAGTAAACTGAAGTTTATAGTCCAAATATTATTAAGGGTAAATAATATTTGACTTCCTTATTTTTAGGATAGGCAGTCTAAATATAGACTTCGACCTATAGGTCAAAAAATAGAGGTCCATATATTTTTACCAACATGACCAATACTCCAAGAATAACATACTGCAATCCCTGGACCATGCTCCATATGTCTAAAAATAGACATAGTCTAAAAATAGACTTTGCGCGAGAATTTGCCTGCGGGCCCACTTAGTGAAGGCGACTTCATTTCACTAAGCTCCATCATCTTGCTGCATTTTCAACACTCCCTCTCAGCAAGATATGGATTATCTGCAACCCCTATCTTGCCTCTGCGAACTTGCTCTTGGTGAGCGCCTTCGTCAGGATGTCGGCATCCTGATCCTTCGTGGGAACATATGAAAGCATCATGATTCTCCGCTGAACACAATCTCTGATATGATGATACCAATCCGTGAAGCCATGCTGCCTCAACTGATCGTCCTGTCTGTACCATGAACCATATCCCGATGTGCCTCTGATATAGCGCAATACATGCTTGCCTGCCTTCCAAAAGAGCTTGGTAGGCTTAACCATAGCTTGCGAAAGCTGGTTAACTGCATAGCATATATCGGGTCGTGTATTGACCGGATACATAAGCGACCCCACCAACTGTCGATAGACAGTGGCATCCACTACCTCCGCTGAAGTAGCATCCTCCTTCCTCCAACCACCAGGAAGAGGAGTGTCAACAGGCTTGCAGCCTTGCTTGTTGAACCTCTCCAGAAT